>JAOSBL010000008.1:29687130-29708679 GCA_027568915.1 Erythroxylum roraimae
TGTGGCATGTGCCCCCTTTCCCATCTTACCCCTACGGATGTAGGTTTGGATGGGCTTGGTGGGCTGTGCAATGTTGACACTAGCAGGCTGGATGCTAACATAAGAGTTACAGGCCAATTCAGAATCAAGCTCCATTTTCCCATTGCTGTTAACCATGAAGCAAGAGACATAAACCAGAAGAAAACGAAATCAACCTATAGTCCCAGCCCAAATCCAACTAAAAATTAAAGTTAGCATACTCTTCAACATATATTACCTTGTTACCTCATCTCACAGAAAAAAATTAAAGGAACAAAATACAATTCCTTATTCCCCTTCAATATTTTTTCATGCCCATCACGCAATTTAAACAACCCCGTATAAATTTAAAGGTCAATATTCATAACATATTGATAGCCCACATTCAACACCGATCAAACGAACACGCAAAAGATCATGAAAGGCAGTAAATCCCAAATGTGCTCTGACCTGTTGAGACATAGATTCATGGGCAAGTTTGTAATCGTTGTAAAGAACATAAAGTCCGATAGACGACGCCGTTGCGGCTCCGGCGAAGAACGATGCCAATCTCACCCTCAGTACGTAACCCATCCCTCTCTTTTCTTCTCCCTCCTCGTCTCTCTTTGCGCTTGGAAAGAATAGAGCTTGAGAAGTAAAACGACGCTGGTAGTGGTTGTTTGTAATCTAGGTGTTTTGTTCTTTCTTTTTTTTTTTCCTCTTTATGAAGAAACGGCGACGTAGGTACTTTGAATTTTCCTTTTCTTTTTCGTTTTTATTTTCCTTACTGCTCTGCTCTTAGTCACGCTGTAATTTACTGGAATGACGAAAGTAACCCATTAGCGTACAAAAGGCTTCTTCTTCTATTTACGTACATAATACGCATGCAATTCAGAATACTGTATCTTTGTTTATTCAGAAAACTAGAAAAGATGCCTTGCTTGAATTTTTAAGTGAGGAGATCAAAACCTACAATAAGGAGAAACAGAGAGCTCTTAGATTCTGTACTCTCTTCTTTCTTCTTACTAGCATTGGTGAGTTGTCATCTGGTTAAAATTGTATATGCCCTTGAAGATCTTCGTTTCAACTCCAAATGTCACACGAACTCAAGAATCTTATTCCAAAACTCCCGTTGCAATGCAAGCAGTTGAATAACATATTCAATTGTTTCTGGAAGAGGATAGATTTGGTGCTGGTTAGAGTGTTACTATTGAAAGTGGTGTTTGTTAGAACGTCAGCCTATAAGGTTTAAGTTTATCTAATTGACATATTATATCTTCACTCTATTTGCTTATACGATCAGTTAGGAACATTTCAGCTGATATTTTTGTTGTCTAAAACAGAAGTGGAATATATGTCATTGATGGAAGGGGTTAAAGAAGGTATACATTGCATAGTCCTCCTGATAGTTTGAGTATAGATTTTCATAACTCTGGTATATACTATTATAGTTAGAGTGCTGTAACTTGACTAAATATTATGTCTATCGTAAGAACCCAAAGCATATTGATATTCTATTGAACTTTAATTGACATGTTATTAAGGGTAAGGTGTTTTACTTTCAGAAGATAGCCACAACTAAGAATCCAATAGATATGTTGACAAATTTATTACTTACGAAGAAGTTTAAACATAGTTTAAACTCTGTGAATATTCACATAGCTTAAATTCTTTTGAGGCTTGTAATACCGAGAGTGATTTTTGGTAAGACATTGGATAATTTAAGTCAAGGTAGAGAATCAAAAAATTTCACTAACCTTGGGATTATGGTGAAATAAAATTTAACTGATTTTAGACATTTATGGAAATGGAGTCTTACTACACCTATACTTCTTCCATATAACTCTATAAATACCTTGTTAAGGGATGCATAAAGTGTGATAAATTTATTCATACTTCTTGTATCGTCTTTCACACTGTAATATAAGAATTAATCACCTTATTCGTAGATGTCGGTATCATTAATTAATTAAACTACATAAATTCTTGTAGTTTTTGCTTCCTTAGTTTTCATATATATTTCTTTTTTTTTTGCATAATAGTTGGTATCAAAGCTAAAATTTGTTGTCTCAATGTCTCTGCATAAATTTATATTGAAAATTTTAATGGATCAAATAACTTCACTTTATTGAAGGATAAGATAAGAGTCGTTTTTATTCAGTACAGATGTGCCACAACAATAGAAGTAGAAGAAAATCTATCCAAGAAATTGGGGTTGGAGAAGAGAGAGATTCTATCAAAGGTGTATAGCGTAATATTACTGAGTCTGAATGACGAGGTCTTGAGAGAAGTGGTTGATAAAACTAGTGTTGCTGCCTAAATAAGTATTAGAATAAATCACTTACTACTCATTTATATCAAATGAGTGCTTATACATTTTAAAGATATTAGAAAGCACATAGGCAAAAGATCACCATGATAGTTTTAATCAGATCATCTTGAATCTACAATGTGTTAAGGATAAAACTGAGGATAAGGATAAAGTAATAATCTTGTTATGTTCCTTGTGAAATTCATGTAAGAATTTCGTCAATATAATATTGTATGTGAGAGAAATTATTTTTATCAATGATGTAAAAGATGGCCTACAATCTAAAAAATTGATGAAATTTTTTTTTGACACATATAAAAATGGATTAGAATTAGGTTTGGCTGTTAGAAAAAGGTAAGAGCAAATGAAAGGATATTGGAAACAAAAGCAAGTTATGATCTAAATTGAAGGCAAAAAATGTTTAATGCTTTAACTGTAAAATTAAGGGACACTTTAGGAGGGACTATCTATAACAGAAGAAGGAAAACAACAAAAAAGGAGACAAATTATAAAGTGAGTGTGGCTGTAATGTATATGAGTTTTTGACAAAAAGCATAGAAAAGGAGGTGATGTTTTGAAAGTCAACAAGTCTAATTCTATAAGTTGGTGGGTAATGGACAATTGAGCTTCTTATCATATAACCTTCAATAGGGACTAGTTATGTTCTTTTAAACAGTAGAATGGTAATATCATGCTAGGTAATAATGGAGAGCTTGTTGTCAAAGGTAATGTTCATTGCAGATCCAAATGTATGATGGGATTATTAAAACATTGGATGTCTAGTATATTCCTAAACTTTGTAAAAATATGATCTCCAAAAATATGATCTCCTTGGTTACTCTCGATAGTTAAAGATATAAATCTTCTAGTGGAAATAGGTAGCTAAATTTGTTAAAGCGCATTATAATTGTAATGAAAGAAAAATTACACCATAAAATATATACCCTAGTACGCTAGACAATTATGGGATCAATGGTTGTCTCTCAATCATCTAATGAGAAGAATGATAACATAAGTTATGGAATCATATATTAGATTACATAAGTGAGTAGGCATTTGAGATTTTGAGTAAAAAAAAATTGTTGAATGAAATAATGACTAGGAAGAAGAAGTTATGTAAGTCTCATGTTATTAGTAAGCAGCATAAGATGAAATGAAGTTATGTAAGTCTCATGTTATTAGTAAGCAGCATAAGATGAAATATGATTTCAACAAGTATACGTCCACTAGAATTCTCAATTATGTTTATTCAAATTTATATGGTCCTGCTTCGTTTCAATACCATAAAGGATGTAGCTATTTTCTCATATAGATTAATGATTACTCGAGAAAAGTATGTGTGTACTTTTTAAAGTCAAAAGATGAAACGTTTGGAAAGCTTTATGAAGGGAAGACAATGATTGAAATACATACAGAAAATAAGTCAAGACACTTAGAACAAGTGATAAGTTGGAATTCTATAATAATCTATTTAATGAGTTTTGTAGCAAGGAAGGTATAATGAGGTACCACACTGTACGTTATAAATCGCAACAGAATAGAGTTGTTGAATGGATAAACCAAACACTTAATAGTGTGCTTGATGAATGGGATTAAACACTAGATATATATCAAAGTAGTTTTGGGTTGAAGTAGTTAATATTGTTGCTTATCTAGTGAATAGATCTTCATTAAGTGCAATAAATTTTAAGATTCTTTAGGAGGTATGTTATGGGACTCCTTTTGATTATTCTGGCCCAAGGATGTTTAGTTACCTTATATACACTACCCTTCAATTACTCTGGCCCAAAGATATTCAGTTACCTTACATGCGCTTATATTAATGATGGTAAACTAGAGCTAAGGACAATGAAGTGTACATTTCTAGGGCATGTTACTAGAGTTAAATGGTATAAATTATGGTGTATTAAAAAGGATAGAAGTTAAGGATTTACGAATTGTCAAGATGTTACTTTCGATGAATCTGTTATGTGTAGCCATAGGGAGAAGCTCAGTAATCTTGTAAGTAAAAAGGATCAGGGTCTTTACTAGACGGTAGAGTTTGAAATTGAAATTCCAAGAAATATAATAGTAAATTAGTTTATAGATGTGCATGATGGACAATTTGCGCAAAGTATAGCAATAAGAAAGGAAAAAAGAGAAATTAGGAAATCTAATTAGGTATTTAGCGTGTATTGAAGTTGGCGAAATTAATCGCATCCTTTAGTAGTGGCTGAAAGTATATATGGTGATGAACCAAAGACTTATAAAGAGGCAATAGACAATAAAGATGTATTAGAATGGTTAGCTTCCATAAATGAGGAGATACAGTTTTTGAACAAGAATGAGACATAAGAGATTATACCTTTACTAAAAGGTGTAAGGTTAGTAGGATGCAAATGGGTCTTTAAGAAGAAAGAACTTATTCTTAGAGTTGATCCATCTAGGTTCGAGGTAAGGCTAGTGGCACTAGGCTTCTTTAAAAAAAGGAGGAAATCAACTATGATGTGGCATTTTAACCAGTTGCAAAGTACAAGATAATACGAATTCTTTTAGCCATCATAAGCACATTTGATTTAGAACTAGAATAACTTGATGTTAAAATGCATCTCTACTTAGGAACATAGAAGATCATATCTTTATGTCCAGAAGAAGGAACGTGTGTGTTTACTGAAGAAATCCCTAACACTCATCGAGATAATGGTACAAAAAGTTTAATGCATTTATGTAGTCTCATTAATTTATTCGCAATCAGTTTTACAATTATGTTTACTTTAGAAAGGTGTTTCATAATCCATAGATTTATTTGTTACCATACATTGATGACATGTTAATTGTAACTAAGAATAAGGTTTAACTTAATAATCTGAAGAACTAGTCAAGAAGTGAGTTTAAGATGAAGAATTTGGGTATAGCCAAGAAATTTTGGGGTTGAGATGAGGAGGGATAGGAGTGCATGCTTGTTGTACTTATCATTAGAAAAGTACATTGAAAAGTTACTATAAACTTTTCAAATGGATATCTTAAAGCCAGTTTACACTATTTTTGTAACACATTTAAATTTGATGCTGGTATATTACCTAGTTAAAACATTAAGAAGGATCATATGAAGCAAGTTCCTTCCTTAAGTACTATTAGAAGTATAATTTATGTTGTGCAGTTCATAAAACTAGATCTAGCACATGTAGTTATGCAGTAAGCAAGTTTATGAGTATTCTTGGGAAATCTCCCTAGGTAGTTGTTAAGTGGATTACATAATACCTAAGAGGTGCGAGTGATATATGCTTATTTTATGGTTCTAATGGTTCATCTAAGGTGTTGATGGCTATATAGACTCTAATTATGGTGGAGATGTCTTGATAAGGAGATTATTGACATGTTATATTTTTTTACCCTATTTGGATATGCGGCCAGTTGGAAAACAACACTTCATTTTTTCGTCTACAACAAAAGTGGTATATATGTCATTTGATAGGAGTTAAAAAGGGTGTAGAGTTATATGATTTTGTTAATAGTTTGGATATGAACATGAAATACTATATTATTTACTATAATAGTCAGAGCACTAAGCTAGCTCAAAATCTTATCTACTATAAAAGATCAAAGCATATTAATGGTAGGTTGAACTTTAATCGAGATGTTATTGAGGATAAGGTGTTTTCCATACAGAAGATAGTCACAACTAAGAATCCAACATATATGTTGACAAATTCATTACTTGCAAAGAAGTTGAAGGATAACTTAGACTTGGTGAATGTTCACATAGCTTAAATTCCTTGGGGCCATGTAAGACCGAGAGTGATTATTTAACTAGACATTGGATAATTTAAGTCATGGTAGAGAATTATAAGGCGTGTTTGAATTCGAGTGAAATAGAATTTCAATAACTTTGGACCTTTAGTAAAATAAAATTTAGCTGACCTTAGACGTGTATAGAAATAGAGTCTCATTTCACCTACACTTCTTATATGTAACTCTATAAATACCTTAAGGTTTGTGCAAAGTGTGGTAGTTTTATTCATACTTCTCCTTGTATCGTCTTTTTCACAATTATATAAGAATTAATCACCTTGCTCGTAGACGTAGGTCACATCAATTAACTAAACTATATAAATTATTGTATTTTTTACTTCCTTATTTTTTTCATATATATTGCTCTTGTTTGCATAATTATTGGTATTATAGCTAATATTTGTTGTCTCAATGTCTCTGCATAAGTTCGATACTGAAAATTTTAATAGATCAAATTACTTCACTTTATTAAAGGTAAAGATGAGATTCGTTTTTATTCAGTAAAGATGTGCAGAAACATTAAAAGTAGAAGAAAATCTATTAAAGAATTTGAGGTCAAAGAAGAGAGAGATTATATCAAATGTGTATAGCGCAATATTACTGAGTCTAGGTGATGAGGTCCTGAGAGAAGTGGTCGATGAAACTAGTGTTGTTGCCTTGTGAAATTGATTTGAAAATAAGTATTAGAAGAAATCACTTACTAATCATTTATATCAAAAGAGTGCTTGTATACTTTAAAGATATTGGAAAGTATACAGACAAAAGATCACAGTGATATTTTTAATAGGATCATCTTAAATCTACAAGGTGTTAAGGTTAAAATTGAGAATAAGGATTAAGTAATAATCTTATTATGTTCCATGCCAAACTTATATAAGAATTTCGCTAATATAACATTGTATATGACATAAATTATTTTTATCACTGACGTAAAAAATGCCCTGGAATATATAAAATTGATGAAAAATGTTTTTGACATATATGAAGATGGATTAGAATTAGCTTTGATTTTCATCAAAAGTAGGTGCAAAAGAAAGGATATTGGAAACAAGAGTAAGTTTTGATCTAAATTGAAGGCAAAAAATGTTTAATGCTTTAACTATATAGAGAAGGGAAACTTTAGGAAGGACTGTTTATAGCAAAAGAATGAAAACAACAAAAAAAAGACAAATTATAAAGTGAGTGTGGCTATAATGCATATGAGTTTTCGATGAAAGGGATAAAAAAGGAGGTGATGTTTTGACAATCATCAAGTCTAATTCTATAAGCTGGTGGGTAATGGACACTTGAGCATCTTATCATATAACCTTCAATAGGGACTTGTTATGTTCTTTTAAACTGTGGAATGGTAATATTAGGCTAGGTAATAATGGAGAGCTTGTTGTCAAAGGTAATGTTCATTGCAGATCCAAATGTATGATGGGATTGTTAAAACATTGGATGTGTAGTATATTCCTAAACTTTGTAAAAATCTAATATCCTTGGTTACTCTCGATAGTTAAGGATATAAATTTTCTAGAGGAAATAGGTAGCTAAATTTGTTAAAGTGCACTATGATTGTAATGAAAGAAAAATTACACCATAAAATATATACTCTAATAGGCTAGACAATTATGGGATCAATGGTTGTATCTCAATCATCTAATGAGAAGAATGATAGTATAAGTTATGGAATCGTATATTAGATTACATAAGTGAGTAGGGACTAGAGATTTTGAGTAAAAAAAAATTGTTGAATGAAATAGTAACTAAGAAGAAGAAGTTCTGTAAGTCTTAAGTTATAAGTATGCAGTGTAAGATGATATACGATTCCAATAGCATACTTCCACTAGAATTCTCAATTATGTTTATTCAAATTTATGTGGTCTCGCTCTGGTTCAATACTATAAAGGATGTAGTTATTTTATCATATTCATTAATGATTACTCGAGAAAAGTATGAGTATACATTTTAAAGTCAAAAGATGAATGTTTGGAAAGTTTTATAAGTGGAAGACAATGATTGAAAAACATACTGAAAAATAGGTCAAGATATTCATAACAAATGATAAGTTGGAATTAAATAATAAGCCATTTACTGAGTTTTATAGGAAGGAAGGTATAGTGAGGTACCACACTGTGTGCTATACACCACAACAAATCAGAGTTGTAGAATGGATAAACCAAACACTTTTATGGTGTGCTTATTGAATGTGATTAAACACTAGATATCAAAGTAGTTTTGGGCCGAAGTACTTAATATTATTGCTTATCTAGTGAATAGATCTTGATTAATTGCAATAAATTTTAAGACTCCTCAAGAGGTATGGTATGGTACTCCCTTTAGTTATTCTAGCCCAAGGATATTTTGTTACCTTACATACACTCCCTTTTGATTACTCTAGCCCAAGGATATTTAGTTACCTCACATACACATATGTTAATGATGGTAAACTAGAGCTAAGTGCAATGAAGTGCATATTTCTAGGGTATGCTACTGGAGTTAAATGTTATAAATTATGGTGAATTAAAAAGGATAGAACTCAAGGATTTATGATTAGTAGGGATGTTATTTTCAATGAATCCGTTATGTGTGGCCAATGGGAGAAGCTTAGTAATCTTTCAAGTAAAAAGGATCAGGGTGTTGACCAGACGGTGGAGTTTGAAATTGAAATTCCAAGAAAGATAATATTAAATCAATCCATAAGTTTGCAGGGTAAATAATTTGCACAAAGTATAGCAACAAAAAGGAAGATATTTAGCTTATATTGAAGTTGAAGAAATTAATCTTGTATCATATCCTTTAATAATAGTTGAAAGTACAAATGATGATGAGCCAAAGACTTATTAAAAGGCAATAGACAATAAGAATGCATCAAAATGATTGGTTGCCATGAATGAGGAGACAATCTTTAAACAAGAATGAGACATGGGGGCTTATACCTTGACCAAAAGGTGTAAAGCTAGTAGGATGCAAATAGGTCTTTAAAAAGAAAGAAGATATTCTTAAATTTGATTCATCTAGGTTCAAGACAAGGCTAGTGACATTGGGATTCTAAAAAAAGGAGGGAATTATCTATAATGAGGCATTCTTACCAATTATGAAGTATAAGATGAAACCAGTTCTTTTAGTCATTGTAAGCGCATTTGATTTGGAATTGGAACAACTTAATGTTAAAATGCACCTTTGCTTAGGAACATAGAACATTATATCTTTATATCATATAAGAAGGACCATGTGTGTTTACTAAAGAAATCCCTAACACTTACCAAGATAATGTGTAAAAATTTTGATGCATTATATAGTTTCGTTACTTTGTTTGTGATTAGTTTTACAATTGTATTTACTCTGAGAAGTTGTTAGATAGTAATAAATTTATTTATTACTGTACATTGATGACATGTTAATTGTAACTAAGAATAAGGTTGAACTTAATAGTTTGAATAACTAGTTGAGAAGTGAGATTGAGATGAAGAATTAGGTACAAATAAGAAAATTTTAGGGGTAGAGATTTGGAGGGACAAGAGAGCATGCTTATACTATTTATCACAATAAAAGTACATTGAAAAGGCACTACAACCTTTTCAAATGGACCAGTTAAAGCCAGTTTGCACTCTTTTGGTAACACATTTAAACTTGATGTTGGCACCTTACCCCGTTCAAACAATAAAAAGGATTATATGAAGCAAGTTCCTTACTCAAGTGTAGTTAAAAGTCTAATTTATGCCATGCAATTCATAAGACCAGATCTAGAACATGCATTTATGCAATAAGCAAGTTTATGAGTAATCTTGGGAAAGATCAGTAGGAAGTTGTTAAGTGGATTATATAATACCTAAGAGGTCTGAGTGCTTAGTTTATGATTCTAGTCATTCAACTAATGGTGTTGCAGGTTATACAAATTCTAATTATGGTGGAAATCCCTTGAGAAGGGGACTATTGAGATGTTATATTTTTACCTTATTTGGAAATGTGGTAAGTTGGAAAGCATCACTTCACTGTGTTATCTACAACAAAAGTGGAATATATGTCAATGACAGAAGAAGATAAAAAAAGGTATATAGTTGTGTGATTTTGTTGATAGTTTTGATATGAACATGCAGAACTATATTATTTAATATGATATTTAGAGAACACTAAGCTAGCTCAAAATCTTATCTATCATAAGAGATGAAAGCATATTGATATTAGGTTGAACTTTATTCAAGATGTGATTGAGGATAAGGTGTTTTCTATACAGAAGATAGCCACAACTAAGAATCTAATAGATATGTTGACACATTTATTACTTCCAAACAAGTTTAAGCATAGCTTAGACTTGGTGAATGTTCACATAGCTTAAATTCTTTGGGGGCTTGTAAGACCTAAAGTGATTTTTGGTTAGACATTGGATAATTTAAGTCAAGGTAGAGAATTGCCAGACATGCCTTGAATTCTAGTGAAATAAAATTGTAGTGACCATGGAATTATGATGAAATAGAATTTAAATAACTTTAAGCATCTATAGTAATAGAGTCTTACTAGACCTAGATTTCTTATAACTTCATAAATACTTTGTTAATTGTTATGTAAAGTATGGTAGTTTTGTTCATACTTCTCTTTTTATCATCTTTTTCATTGTAATAAAAGAATTCATCTCCTTGCCTACAAATGTAGGTCACATTAATTAATCAAACTACATAAATTCTTGTGTTTATACTTCTCCTTATATCATCTTTGTTATAATAATTAAAGAATCTCACTTTATATTTTTTTTAGCAAAGTGCAATTTCTTAGTTCTTAATCTAAAATTGTCTCTATTTCATCAACTGTTTGCATAATGTTAATTGGACATTGTCATTGGACCTACAATTACATGCACTTACATATATCTATAATAAATAATTTTTATTAATTATATAGTAGCGCTATTCAAAATATATTTAAATAAGAGGTTTATGTAATAATATTTTAAAATTTTTAGTATATTAAAATTTTTTGACAATTAAAAAATATATTAGATTTCCAAAAGGAAAAGGCTAAATCTTAAAAATGTTCAAAAGCTTAAAGACCAAGATGGATCCTAAAAGGAATAATTATCAGCACTAAAATGAGACTTTCTAGAACTTAATGAACAAAAGTTACTGTTAAGCAACTAATAACCCATTACCTAACATGGAGTACAAACACAATAAAATGGTATAAGAATCACAATGAGCATATTCAGCTACTTTTAGATATTTCACCTACTGTTGATACTTGGAGAAATGATCTCAACCTCTATTATAACAAATTCTCTTATCCAAGCTATGTTCCTTTGAATGGCTACTTATGTTTCTTTTTGTTGGTTCTTGAACACCCTTACTTTCCTTTCCCTACAAAATGGAATAAATGTTATAACCAAAAGTAATCTTGAAGAAGAAATGATTATATGTATAAAGTTGGTATGGACTGGCAACCTAAAGGATGATTTTTTCCTTTCTATTTTATTGCAATATTTGCTACAAGACCGTTGAATGCTCATCCAAAGAGCACCAACAAAGGAGCACTTGAAAAGGAGATGATTGATAGTTTCAGGGTCCTTGTATAAAGTTGCAAATTAGGTTACGAAGTGATGAACTCGTGATCCTATCTAACGTGTTGAACTTGTTCTTAATTGCTTCAGAGAATGAATAAGACTTTTGGGAGCTATGTTTGAACCCAACTAATTGATACAATTTAACTTTAGGGTCATGATTTCTAAAAGGATCTTTATAAGAGATTTTAGTAAAGGTCCCTGAAGAATTCCCTTTCTAGTTAACTCTGTTTGCTTTATTAGGTTTAGGGTTATAAGAAGGGATGCCTTTCAATATGGGGACATTGCTTTTAGGAATGTAGCTCCACATATTCGCATTGATCAGAAGCTTAACTCTAGCCTTTATAGGAAATAATAACCTTAAATTTTGATAGTTGGGAAGCAAATACAAAGGCCTTAGATCACATCAGTCATCAAAACATAATCATGTGTTTTTCCCATTCCTAATCTTGACTAATTGCACTTAGTAGATTGTCTCTAAACTTAATAAGTTGCAAAATTATTGATAAACAATTAATTAACTACATTTATATACTCATATTTAGGGTGTTTTGCTTGTTATTTAATGGTTTTATAGTATTTTTGGTACTTATTTCGCTTCAAGTGTGTTTATAGGTGATAATTGCCTTCATAGACCAAAAGGACATCTATTTAAGTGAAATTATGGCATGGAATGGAAGAATTGGAGCAATTGTGGACTTACATATCCATGTATAGTGATCGTGTAAGTCACTGTATACGTGTGGATCTTCAAAGATATAATTCCTGCCTATGTGGAGTTACACAGTCATGTATGTCAATATTTCTCGTGCAAGTCTTTGTGATCATGTAAAGTAACAAATTGAGGTATTTTTGGAGATGCACGATCACACCTACACGACCGTGTAAGTGATCGTGTATACCAGAAACCTTCCCCAAAATCTTAGTTTTTACTATAAAAAGATATTATTGAAGGTTATTGTTGGACCCCAAACTTTTCTTGGAAGTTAAAACTATTATATGTGAAATGTTGGAAGTTAAAAGCTGGAAAATGTAATTGAAACATATTCACTAAGTATGCTTCGATGTTTTGGCCATAACTTTTTCTCTAGTTATTGAAATGAGATGATTCTTGATTTGGATTAAACTAGAGAAATAGGGCTACAAATTATCTAATGAATTTGAGTTCTGAATTCAAAGTACTATTTTCTATGGAATTGAAGATCAGTTTTACATGGAAGGATTAGCAAACCCTAAATTAAGGATTCAGAAATTGAGAATCTTATTAAGGAATTGAAAATGGATCTAAATTCTGAGTTTGAATTGAAAAATGAAGCTTTGTGATTGAAATGAGAGGTATGTATACCCGATAAAGATGACCGAGTAAGGAATTACTAGAGAAAGCACGAATAACAACTTGAGCTATACATCCTAGTAGGAATACGTCGAGATAGCGTTTGATGGCTAAAGAGGTAGAAGCAAATGACCACACTTGTGAGTTGTCAACAGTCTTGACTGTTGTAGAGATGCTTAAAGCTTATATTTCCGGGGTTCATAGGAATATGAGATCAATGTATGGCTTTGATTGACTTTAAGCATAACAATCATTATCGTAGTGACGTCATTAGAATATTGTATGGAACATTATACGACAAAAGAGTCGTCCGCCTCTTTATTTGGATGAATAGGGCCAAAGATGGTTGAAGGCCATAATTGATTGGAGATGTTATTGATAAGAGAAATTGATCTGTATTGGGAATTAAGTGACTCAAGAAAAAAAAAAAGGAGCAACTAAGCTTGAATTGTATTAGTCCATCTAAAGTTATTAAGAACTGGACCATTGACTTATGAGTTAGTATTATTAACAAAAATGTCTCACATTCATAAAGTGATATATGTGAGTATGCTAAGAAATATCGATATGATATGATATTGGTATTATCGATGCAAGAAGTGGGAAATTGTGAATAATATGAAGCATATTGAGGAATTAGTTAAGAAAGTGAATGACTAAATGAGTGATTGAAAGATCGAGTGAGTCTATTGACTATGATCATTTGGGAAAAATTATTCGAGTGAATCAGTTACTTGGGAGAATGAGGAAAACATAAGATAGCATTACCTCCATCTGTTAAATGTGAAATGTTGGAAGTTAAAAGCTGGAAAATGTAATTGAAACATGTTCACTGAGTATGCTTCGATGTTTCAGCCATAACTTTTTCTCTAGTTATCGGAATGAGATGATTCTTAATTTGGATTAAACTAGAGAAATAGGGTTACAAATTATTTGATGAAATTGAGTTTTAATTTAGACTCTAAGAATTTCAATTTTTTGATGAAATTTGAGCACAGAATATCATTTCTGTATAAGAATAGGTCAAAAATGTTGGTGAAATAAGCCTGATTTCCTTAAATGGGTTAAGGCAAATGATCTCTAAACTCCAATAATTTAGTTTATAAATTTCCTTTACCTTTTTATCACCCTATATAAAATATTTGGCAGTGTAGTATAAGGCAATATAAGAGGAATGATGAGTTATGCATGAATATTAGACCTACATTATTTTGAGAAGATCATATTTTTTAAAAGCTAACTCTTGGCTTATATTATACTTTATAAGAGGTGTGTGTCCTCCCTTTATTAAAAACATAAACATGAACGTGTTATTAGCTTCCTCATTTTCTACTGTTGATAAAGCTCAGGAGGAAGGCGCAGAGTCACCAAAACTTCGAGAGGTTTTTCTTTGAATTGGGCAAAACTTAAGCCTGGAGTCATGTCAATTGGTTCATCTGATGGTTTGTGGAAATTAAATGCCTGAAGTAACCTTGCAAGTGCCAGTGACATCTCTTGCATTGCTAGGTGGATTCCAGGACAAGACCGTCTTCCTGAGCCAAATGGAAGAAGCTCAAAATGTTGACCATAAACATCAACATCTGCTTTTGTTGTCATAAATCTTTCAGGCATGAACTCCTTCGGATTTGACCAAAAATTTGGGTCTGTTTGCACCTTCGCAAAGTTAGTAATCAGACGAGTCCCTTTTGGGATAAAATATCCACCAAGGTAACAATCTTCTATAGATTCGTGTGGAAGTCCCAATGGACCAGGTGGGTATAATCGTAAGGCTTCTTTGATAATGGCTTGGATGTACAACAAATTCTCAACCTCGATTTCATTCACTAATCGATCTCTACCAACTTTTTGATCAAGTTCTTCCTGGGCACGCTCCAATACATGTTTATTGTTTAACAAGTTGCTGAGGATCCATGTCAAACCTATGGATGAGGTGTCTGAGCCAGCAAGGATGAAAGCCTAACAACATGATTTAAATTAAGACGTGTTATAATTAGTTTCCATTGTATTAAAATTAATAAAAAAAGAAAATTAGTATATGATTAATAAAACACTTTAAGACTTAAAAGAGTTTAATATCCAGAATCCAAATTAGGTTTAATTTATTAAATAATTTTGAAATATGAAATAAAATTATAACAATATATTATAATATACTATTCTTTTAGTTTGAGATAAATTATTAATTGTATCAAAACTAATAAAAGAAAAACATATGTCATTAATAAAATAATTGAAGACTTAAAGAGATTGACATCCATTTAATAGTTTTAAAGATCCAAATTATAAATTATGTTCAATTTATTAACATAGTTCTTAAATATGCATTGAAGTTACTTTATTCAACTTAGTTTATAACAAATGTTTTCTAACAAGAAAATTGTCAAATGTACTTTTTTCAAGAATAATATATCTATGAAATGTTTTGACTCGAATTTAAATTCAAATGTTTTGACTCAAATTTAAATTCAACAATAAATTAAATTGATTAAATATTCAAATGTTGAGTATTAGTTTGATTTTAAAATATTTATAAAATAATGATAAAATATAACGTACCAATATTGTTGCCTTGATAATGGTATCTTTTTTATGGCCATAGGTGGTGTCATCCTTAACGGTAGAAAGCATGACATCGATGATATCTTTCTCCGAATCACTACGCTTCGACTTGTGTTCTTCAATCCATTTTTCTATGATTGCGTCAAATTTCTCAGAGATCTGCTTCATGCGTTTTATCGCTCCTCCAAAATCAAACCAGTTTAAGAAAGGGATGTGATCACCAGGAACTGCTATGCCTAAAACTTCCATGAATTCTCTGATAGTTTTACCCACATGTTTGTCGTGATTATCTTGGTTGCTGACATTTCCGTCGACGTTCCTCTCGAAGAATCTCTTCCTTGATATCTTTAAAGTAATGATATTGAAGGCTAATTCTTGAAGCCATTGACTCAGCACGATCTTAACTGGACGATGCTCGTTCCTCTCGCTCAACATAAACATGTCGTTAATCAATTGGTTAACCTCGGAAACCTGATAAGGCCTCAGTGATTTGAGCCTGTTGATGGAGAGAAGCTCCATCACCGCCAGCTTACGTAAGTCTCGCCAATATTTTCCATATGGTGCGAAACTGAATGCCGATGAATTGTAACCGAGGTATTTGCCTTGAGATGTACTTGGGCGTGAAGCGAAACTTCTGTCACACGTAGTGAACAACTCCTTAAGTAACTCGTAACTGCTTACTACCACTGTTGGGTGTACTCCCATCCTGATCGAGAAGATGGGACCATATTTATCCGCCATGGGCGAAAAGCATTCAGATAGGTTTTTGTTTCCAGCAAGTTGATGAAGATGACCTATAATTGGTAAGCCACCTGGGACTTCTGGTACAAGATTGCGCCTTTCGGTTTTCCCATGATTGTACTTGTTGGACCACCATAGAGTACACAAGAGTATGAATACCAGAGCCCCAAAAATTTGTAATAGATGTGATGATGAAGAGAAATCCATGAGATGGAAAAAAAGTAGAGAAGTGTTGTTATGAGTTGAGGAGTTCATGGGAGGCACTGAAGATCCTGGCACCACTTATATACAGAAACTACCAGGTAACAGTAAGTACAAGGGCCAATGGTGCAAGCTGATCCTCAATATTTCACAAAACGAAAAAGTTATGCCTTGCCAGTCTTTGAGTGGTGCGGTTGGAAAAACATTGGAAAAAACCGGCCATGAGTCATTCGTTTGAATATTTCAGAAATATTTAACAGCAACTTCTTGCCAATCAGAGTGAATGTTTCCTTTGAATTTACCAAAACGCAGGCCAAGGGAGGAAAAATATGGTTTCTGGGGACCACTCTTAATTAATGGACTGCCTGAGTATTATTGTCAAGTAACCGGTGCCTCAGTACAATCCCTCGCTTAAGTAAAAATTTCAGTCTTTGAGTCAGATTTTTGGTGCGGTTGGACACTGACAGATACGGTGTTCACATTTTTCAAAACGTTAAATCAGTTGAATTCTCAACTGATGTGGACGAAACAGACTGTTCTCAGAGACTGATCATTTTGCATTTATTTCTCAAATACTCGTTAGCAAATATGAACCGCAGCCTCTTGCCCAATCGGACAGAATATTTATGTTGAATAAGTCACTGCAAACTCAGGCATTCAGAGAAAGCGACATTTGTAAGCACATGCCGTTTAAAAGTTTAGGGACTCTTATTCAAGACTTGTGACTGTTCAAAGTTGTTGATTATACTCATTAATAGTTTCATAAGACCCTCCGTTGAATATTCGGGACGCCTTATCGCACGATATGACTGGAGTGCGCTATCCTCGCGCCCTACGCTAAGGGGCACTTGGAGTTGAGAGCTTCAGTTTTAGTGTTTTTCTTAATCTTCCTTTCCCTTGTATAAAAAAGAAACAGTTTCATAACCTCGATAAGGACAATTATTTATATAGTTATCTAAATAGTTTAGGAAGGTATGTGTAAAAACTAATGTTTTAAAAATTGGACCAGTAATTAAACCGGAGAAACAATTAATTTAAGAGTTAATGGTTCAACCGGAATTAAACCGTGATCGAGCCGGTGACTAATAAATATATAAATTTATATTATATATATAAAAGATAATTTTTAAATATACTGTTTAATTATTTATCTAATTGTAAACTTAACTTAAACCTTCAAAATTTAAAACATAAAAGTTTTTTTCAAGTTTATCAACACAACATAAAATAAGATAACAAAGCTCACTAGTCATATTTCATCAAAAGATTTAAAAAAGATCACTAATCACAATATTCATTTAAGTTGAAATTGTCAAAATCAAGGCATTTTAAATAAATCGGTCGGTTTTTTCTTTCACCGGTTCAGAGGTTTTTACCGGTCTAACCATAAAATGAACGGGCCAATAACTCATAAAAAATAAAGGCTAAACCGGACCGTTTCGTGCTCCGAATCACTGGTTCTCCGTCTTTGGTAGAATTACCAATAAACCAATAGGATATAATTGTAGAGTTTCTTTAATAGTGACTTGGATGGACAACAAATTATCAGTGTCACTTTCATTCGCCAATTGTTCATTGCCAATTTTTACATCAAGCTATAGTACATGTTTATTTTTGAACAAATTGGTTGTCCATCAAGATGAAGTGCAAGGCTAAGAGAATATCAATATGTTGAAATTCACGTAGAAAATTCTTATCACATTGGTTAAGAAAGTCATCAGTCTTCAACATTAGTTTTGTATTTCAATTAATTTATTAAATTTTATTAAAATATTAAAATTAATTTATGAAATTTTAATTAGAAATGATAAATTAGTTAAAAAGTTTGTCGCTCCAATATTCTTGGTATTATGTATAACCCGCAGGATTGATACTTTTACTCACTTCATCAATCCGTATTTTCTATACTAATTTTGATCATAGTATTCTCTCCTAATAATTTGGAGATTAGGAGTTTTTAAGTTTAAAGTGTATGATATAACCAAAGTTTTATTTAAAATATATGTTAGTTGATTGTATTGGTACATATTGAATCCAATCCTAAATGAAAAACCTACCTAATTTCTTAAAATACTAAACATAATATTTAAATTTGTAAATAAACACTTAATATACATCATAATTTAATTTTTGTTTTAAAAATTATGTTAAATTTTAGAAAAGATTAGAAATAAAATGATTATAAAATTTATTAAATCCTTACTCAAAATTGAAATCTTAGACAAGAAAATTGAGATGCTCGTGCAAAAGATATAATAGAAGACAAAAGTTTTGAGAGAAGAAAATTAAAAAGTCTCATGTTATATGGACTTTTTAGGGCCATTAGGTTAAATCAAGGAATCCAATGCCATCCTATTAGATCTTCATTTGAATATCTAACTATCAAGATAGGGTTTAGGGAAATTTGCCATTTGAATGCTATATTAAAGTCATAATACATATAACTTGTCCAGTTATATGGAGTCCTCTAAATTAGTAGCAGAGGATGTTTAACATATCAATATGTCCAAATTTTGGTTTTGAGAGATTTAAGTTTTATATGGTAAGAAATAAATAGCGTAATAGTAATCCCACTAATGCCATAAATCCAAGCAATGCAATCAAAGCATTCATAGGTGAGCAGATTTATATCATGATATTATGAACTGCACTTATCTTTCAAACGGACTATAGCAAATATTAACAGCAATCAGAGTGGATGTTTCTGTTGAATTTACCAAAACGCAAGCCAAGGGAGGAAAAATATGGTTTCTGGGGACCACTCTTCATCCTTTTACATAGCGCACCTTTGAATTAATGGACTGCCTAAGTACTATCGTCAAGCAACCGGTGTTACTTGAACTTGTGAATCGAAGATGAATCATAACATCTTTGACGTTCAATTAGTATCAGTGAAGAACGTGGCAGATTAAGATGATTGAACTAATTAAAACTTTTCTTCAGGAATTTAAGGAATAACCAAAAACTCAAAATAAAATTACAATTGTTAAAATCTCGATTAAAAATATTTTTTTAACTAAATAGTCAAAATAAGTCTTTATAAATATAATAAGAGTTGTAAATCTTTGATTTACTGTAAGTTTTATTTAACTCTTTTAGAAATAATAATGTTTTCTTTGAACTAACCATGAAATGGTATAAAATATCAATATCTTATTTTAACAATATAGGAGATGATTTTAAATAAGAATGAATTCTATAAAGGAGCTAATTTTAAATTATATTAAATTTTAAAAAATATTAGGAATAAAATGATTGTAAATTTGATTAAAACCTAACTCAAAATTCAAATGTAACGATCCAAATTTTGTGTTAAATTACTCATAATGGACAAATAATAAGAAAGGCCTATAAAAGTATAAATTGAGCTTAATAAAGCTTAAGTTCAATTCTCTTTTAAACTCTTTTCCTTATAAGTTACTATTCATGTCCAACTTCCGACACCTATACCTTCATCGTCTAACCACCATTTTCGGTGACCAAGGGCTCCGTAGAAAGCTCTACCAAATCTCTAAGCTTATTTCATAAAAACGACACAAATTTAGAGGAATCACGATTGAAAATTTCAGTTTGTTTAGATAGGTCATTGATCTTTTATTTTTAGTCATTTTTGGGTAAAACTAACACCACCAGTTAAAATTTATGAAACAAAATAGGAATAAAATAAAATAAACATAAAATCTTATCCCGTGAATATTTCTGCTAAATCAGTTGCCGTAAACTCAGGCATTAAGAGAAAGTCGTAAGCACATGCCAAGTGCTCCTACGGACAGCACCGCTGAATTATTGAACCGCCCAGTTACCCTCAATTATGATTGATGCTTCAAAGTTTAGGGACTCTTATTCAAGACTTGTGGCTGTTCAAATTTGCGAGTGTACTCACCAATAGTTTCATAACCTCGTTTAGGACAATTATTGATATAATTATTGATAGTTTAGGAAGGAATGGTAGTCGTAAAATGGACGAAAAGATATAATTAATATATTCTAATTAATTATATTTAATTTTAATATATTCTAATTAATTAAATTTTTTGCTAAAAAAGAAAAAAATTTGCTAAATTTTAATATATTCTAATTAATTATATTTTTATATTGTTTTTAAAAAAGAAAAATAAAAATTTGTTAAATTTTTATATCAAAATTTAATATATTCTAATTAATTATATTTAATGTTAATATATTGCTAAAAAGGGAAAAAATAAAAATTTGTTAAATTTTATACCAAAATTTAATATATTGTAATTAATTATTTTTAATTTAATATATTCTAATTAATAATATTTAATTAATTATATTGATTTGCTGGGAAAATGTTAAATTTTTATATCAATTTTAATATATTCTAATTAGTTATATTAATTTTAATATATTTTAATTAATTTTATTTAAATAATTTTATTATTTTATTAAAAAATAAAAACAAAGAATCTTTTTTCACGGACGTGAAACTTATTTAAGGGTATTTTAAATGTTCTTATTTGGCACACATATCAGTAAAGAATTATTTTTCTTTTACTAAGATTGAAAGTCTAATGTGAAATTATGTTAAAAAATCGAAACAAATCAATAGTTAAAAGTTAATATTTAACCTGTAAAGAAACATGTTTAAGGACATTAAAAAAGAAGTTAAAATTTATTTTCTTCAAATATATTTCAACTTTTGACGAATCATTAAATAAATGATAATAAAAAATTATTTTTATTTTTATTTTAAAATTTATATTAGATTCAATCTTAGTTTAAATTATTAGATTTATTATTTATTAATAGAAAATATTATTTTAATAAATTATTTTATTTTATATTTTATATTTAGTTATTTTTATTCTTATTTATTATATAATGATTTTATAACGGTTTAATATCGGTTGAAACTGTAAACCTTTACTAGGCGTTTGGTTTGAGCACAGGATTGGCTATGGATATAGGTGTCATAATAGAAGGGGATGGGAATGAGTATGAAAAATAAAAAAATGATGTTTGGTTTGTAACTTGAGTTTCTGTATTAATACCAATAATGTTTTTTGGTTTGTTGCATTAATAGGAATGAAAGATAATACAATACCATTTTTACCCTCAATAAAAATGAAAATAATTTGC
>JAOSBL010000008.1:29910555-29927295 GCA_027568915.1 Erythroxylum roraimae
CATGGCTCAAAGGTCGGTCAGCTGGGATTTTTGGATGGCTTAGTTAGATTGTACATATTTTCCTCATTCATGTAGTACTAGATTTTGTTGATGTACATGTAGTAAAGGTTGAAAGACACAATGTAGACTTTCGATTTTGAGAACTGAAATGAGGAAAAGGAAGTTTCAAAAATATTGTGATTTTCTTATAATGCTTTATAAGCAAAAAATGATATGATGCCATGTGAAGTGAATGTAGTGATCGATCGTAGCTCGCCCTTATCATAAGATATATACCGGAATGACCTTCGGGCATCCCGGTGTGTACCCTGCGGTAAGGGGGCGCTACAAAGATGGTATGTTGGTGTTCCTTTGCAAGGAATTGGTTGAATATGATAAGAGAGTTTCGTGTAGTGAAATTCTGTCTTAGGTTTGTTTGAACCAGTCACATTTTTGGGGTCGTAACTCAGCCTAAAGACCTTTAAATTGGGTTATTTCAGTTGCATATGAAACTTGAGACATAGGAATAGAAATCTCTAAAAAGAGATTCTGATTTAATTCAGGCTTTATGACATTGGAAGTTGAGATCAAAATTGGTGACCTGATGCTACCCCTATTTTAGAGCAGCTTGTGATGTTTGGTCTATATCTCATAATTTCAAAGTCCAAACGGATTGTTTTTTAGTGTTTTGTAAACTAGAGACATATGAAAACAAATTCTAGAAGACCTCAAAACCTAATTCGAGCTTTTTCTATATTCATATTACAGAACAAGTAGAGGTATAATGTCATCATGATCATGACACAACATCAAGATCTTCTGTCACGAGCATGACATGGGTATCACAATCGTGGCCCAGTAGAAAAATCTTTTGTCACCAACGTGACACTCCATACACAATCGTGATCCTAGAGAAGGGTCTTCTATCATGACCATTACCTTGTTTTCATTTCTGGTTTTTTTACCGCATCTTATCCAAACCTCTTTGAATGTGTATGAAACTTTTCAAACACCTATAAACACGTCGTAGGACTTACGACGTGTTTATTGGGTGATTAAAAATTGTAATTTAAGAGTGAGCATAATACTTGCTAAAGAATATTTACATGTACATAGATAATCTGTACGCATATTTATTACTCATATGTGTGTAGTATACACTTCAATATAGATTTTATGACTTCAAATAAATATCATATAATGCATATAGTTATACATATAGGATTACAATGCAGCTGCTACAGTTTGACACCAACGGTGTCTTCATTTCAAGATTATAGTGTCTCCACAGTTCGATGCCTTCAGGTATCCATAGTTTGATACTTTCGAGTATCCACAATTTTGATATCTTCAGATATCTACAGTTTCTATTATCCACACCCACAAGAATGTGCAAGCCTAATGGTTATAAGTAAGAAACGCAACTTAACAACATAAATAATTGTTATTGATGAGCATTTGTATTTGTATTAATAATTTGTATCAATGAGCGTTGAACATCAATGTTTGGCTTATGAATATGAATTTACTTTATATGAATAACATATTAAGCATGTCTGCATTATATACTTTGATTAAGTATGCCATCACTATTTATATAAGTTATGACATTTATGAATGTGTGTGCTTGGCGGATGACTGGTCATCCAAACTAAGTGTTTCCTTGCTTAGCAGGGGTGTTAATATGTGTAGGTCCAAGTATTAGAAATGAGGTACAGTGGACATTTGCAAGGACCAAGGTCTACCACTAGGAATGAAAGCACCATTGGATTGTGTTTTTTTTAAAAGATGATTTTACATGTAATGAAGGAAATTGTAATGTTTCCTTTTGGATTATCATGTAAATATAAAGATGTAATACTACTTTTCAATGATAACATTTAAGTGAAAAGAAACTTTGTAATATTTATATGTACAACATTGAATAGAAAAATGTGAGGTGACAGTTCCCATGAATGAATATAAATGTATACCATGATTGTTTGTAAAGGAATTTGATTGCGATGTAAGTGGGTAGTTTAGGTTCCGTATAGGGGGTGTTATAGTTTCATTCGAGTGAAACAGAAGGAATTAAGGTGAATCACAAAAACATGAATAATGAGTTGAGCCAAGTGGTTAACTAGATTAGCATCTTAGACTTGAAATTTTAGGGATATTCTTTTCTTGAAGCAATAAACAATAAGGGGATTGGTTTATTAGAAAGAAACTGAATAGAGCTTTGGTAAATGATTGTTAGTTAAAGCAATTTCTATATTCTTTTTCAAACTTTGGTCTTCTTTTATGTTTAGACCATTCCACAGTTGAGATCCTTTTCCTCAAATCTTCCCTTACTTCCTAAGACTCCTTTTAGATTCTAAAACTTTCTATATAAAGTAGAAGGATTTGAGGTGTTATCAAGGTAGGACTGAGTGTTAGAGTTATTGGATATAAGGCTTTTCAATTAATAAGGAAACTTAAGGCTATAAAGGAGGGGATTAAAGCCTTCTAGAGTAAGGCTTGCTTGAACACTAGCTATAATCTTTAGACAGCAAAGGATACCCTCGTAAGAGTATAAGCTGACTGCTACAATGATCCTTTTAATTAAGAGTTGAGAAGTCTAGAAACCAACTTAATGTATATAATTTAGCTCTGCAGTTCTATAATTCCCTACCGAGGGATAAGCAAGGTTGAACTATCTTAGTAATGGAGACAACAACACCAACTTTTTCTATAATTCCATTCTAGCTCGAAGGAATAAAAACAAAATCTCTTTACTAATTAATGAAGGAGGGAATATTTTTAGGGATGAATTTAGGATTAGAGAGATTACAGTTGAGTTCTACATGAATTTATTTGGATATAATTCAAACTATGGCTCTACTACTTAGGACCTAAGGATATTGATCAATGAGTCTATTAATTAGGATATGAAGGGCTAGTATCATAAGGCCTTTTAACCCTTGAGAGATTATAGATGCACTTTTTGCCTTAAATTCATGCAAATGCCTAGGGTCAAATGGATCCAATGTTCTCTTTTTTTTTACCACATAATTACTGAAGAATTAGTGATTGAAATAGTTATGGAATTTTTCAATAGTAGGAGAATGCTCAAGGAGTTGAATAAAACTCACATTTACTTGATTTAATGATAAAGAATCATAGTTTCATGCGTGATTTTTGAGCTATCTTAATTTGTAATATAGTTTATAAGGTGATTTCTAAACTCCTGACAACTAAACTGAAGAAAGCTCTCAAAATGCTTATTAGCCCTAGTCGAAGGACTTTTGCCTTCAGTAGATCAATTGTTGATAATATACTATTAGTTCAGGAGTTGTTTAAAGACTTTCAATAGGGCTAAGGGAATTATACAAGGGGATCCCTTGTCCCTTTATCTATTCAGCTTGGCCATTGAAGTCCTTACAAGGATAATCAACTTCAACATTGAAGTTAATAGCCATTTTTTGTATCATCACAAATGTAGAGAATTCAAAACCAGTCAACTTACTTTTGCAAGTGATCTTATACTCTTCAAAAGTGTAGACCATAATTATTTTCAAATTTTGATGAAATCTCTGAACCACTTCTTAGAGCTATCTAATTTGAATGCAATAGAGAAAACAAAGGTAAGATTTATATCTCCATAGATGTGTTGGATGTTCATCATATTCGCTCCATATCTGGATTAAGCATTCATTATGCTCCTTTTAAATATCTAGGACTGCCTATTTTTACCAAGTCTAGGACTGCCTATAAGATGCACAAGTACTACTCAGCTAAAACCAATTTTCGGCAATCAAGGATTATTAGAGAGCATTTTTGGAGCTTAATATAAATGCTAAGATCTAGGGATCTTCTTTATTCATCCTTTAGAAGTTTAATATGGAATGGAATGCAACAACTGATGTAGTTTGGGACTATTACATCTGAGCTCTTATAATGAGAATTCCCTAGAATGCCAAGGTTAGTGAAATAATTTTAAATGGGAATTAGGATTGCAACTTTAGATTATCGTCTAGTATTATTGATAAATTGCCCCCATATAACCTGTATCCTCTTAATGATGGTCAGATTATCTGGCTAAGGGATACTTCTCACAGGTTCACTAATAAATCTTGTTTTGAACTCTCTAGGCTTTACTCTCATAGAGTCTACTAGTTTGACCTCATATAGGCTAAATCCTTGATTCCTAAAGTATAAATTGTTTTTAAAAAATGTTTATTAAAATCTCACTTGATCCAACATAAATGTATAAAGATAGCTATTCTCTCATAAATTTGTTTATTAAAATCTCGTTTTTTCCTCATTTCATTTCTCCGGCACCCAGATTGGATACTGATGCTAAACTGACATCTATCCATCTACAAAATAATAAAATTATATTTTGATTTTTCTTTTTCAATTATGTGTAGAGAAGAAACAGTGTTTATTGAACTATACAACTCCAACCACAAAAGGCTATACAAGGTTGATTATCTAGAAGTTTGAAACGGGTTCCACAGCTTCTACAGCAATCAGTGCTAAGAAAAAAGTCACAATTCCCTATCAAAAGTGAACATCCATATTTGGCCTACACTATCTCAAACCTAATTTTGATATTTTACTTTGTAAGTATAACATAGTTGAAACAGAATATAATCCCAACATCTATGAAGAATGTAAATGCTTCAAAGTCCAAGTTCGTAAGCTTGCTTTAGGCCAAAACCTTTTGTCATTTCATTATGCTTCAAAAATTTTATGCCGATACAGGCATCTGAACCAAGACTGATATACACCATTGAAATAGAAATCTAATCGCTATCACTATTCCTGCAACAACATTCCCGGTCATATTAGTGATCTCACAAAGAATAACTTCTCAGATTTTATATCAATATTAAAGGAGATACTCAGAAAAGCAAACAAAGGTATTCATACTTGAGCTATAGATTGGCATATCGACTGGAGCCTGATCCTCTTCTCCTCCGACGTCGTCTTTGTCGAATTCGCCAAATGCTCAACAACAATAAAACACCTAGTAACAACATGTGAATCAGTTTAATACAAAAGAAACATATCCAGAAGCTTTCCAGGTTTTCCTGAGTGATATATAATTTTGACCAACCTGCTACTGCTACTGCAGCAGGAACAATCCAATGTTTACCAACTAGGACAGGCACATCAAGCTGCAAATTAGAAAGTTATGAGCATCTAGTGATGCACGTCATCTAGTGATGCATGTCGCAATCGCATGAAAATAAAAATTATTGCAAATAGAAAACTGCAAAAGAAAAAAAGTTATTTCATTCCAACAGATTGCCTGCTTGTACCTCATCACCATAGAACACTCTCCAGTACTTATTCCCCAACATGTCAACATTTTTCCCAGTTAACTTTGGACGCCTCAAATAGTTAGTATCCTGAGAAGCATTCAAACCTCTGCCCATATCTATGATAGGATAGCCTGGAAATTTTCGGTTTCTTCCTCTAACATGTAGATTGTATCCTTTAGTTCCCCAGACTTCAAATCTGGCATCACATCTACATATAAGATCTTTTCCCACAACAGCAGAATATGACGAGAAATTCACATCAGTTCTACGTGAAGGCAATTGTTTCTCATCTATGTAAAGGGCTGCATCCAGTTTAATAGAATCAGGGAAGAGAAGTGGATCTCTAACATTCCCACTGGTGAAATCTAATATCTTTTTTAGGAGCCAATAACAATTAGTAACCATATGACTGCTATCCAAACAATTGGAGTCTCCATAAACAGCTATACGACCTACACCTACTTTGACAAGGCCAAGAACTGGAGAATCCGCCTGCACAATGACAAAAAATATCATTAGGAAATGCAGGTGTGAGGTAGGTGGAGGTTGTTGGTAGAAAGTGTTCTGTGTGCATGGAGAGGTGGAAGATTAGATAGATATAAAAAGCGTGATCATGTAAGATAAGAGTCAAATTGACTACAAGATGAGCATATTTGAAGATAAACAGGTGTAGCACTTAAAAGTTCCCCAAGTACAGGATCCTTGTACTAAAAGCTGTTGATATGAAGGTTCAGTTTCCACCTTGGTCATGCCAGCAGTCAGCAGTATATTCTGAGTGGCCCCACTCTCTGAGCTATCCAAGAAAGGAAAACTGTGCACGTAGCCACCTCTTGGAAACTTCACAATATCAGTTCCGGATGCATATCGGCTTTGCTCTCCATTAATGGAAAAGTCACCATTCAAAACTTTATCACCAAAAGCAATTCCAAATGGGGCCAACAGATCATTAAGTGCTGGAATATTTGCACCTCCAGTAACAGGAGTCCACCAGCTCCTTGTATTATCATCAAAAAATCTCATTTTTACAATTGTATCGACATTATACCATTCAGCAAAAACTGCCAAACCCAGCCCAGTATTAATAACATCATCTCTTAATTTTTCTATCTCTTCCTGGAAGTATTCATCTTCAAGATCGACTAGCAGAAGGGTCCCATATTGGTGAGCATCAAAACATGTAAATGGTGAACCAAGTGTTTCAACATAGTACCCTGTTTCACGTAATAGGTTGAACAGTATATGGAAATTTGTATGCAGGTGATCTCCATGCCAGTCTAGAATATCATTACGGACATCCAAAGAGTCTCTTGGAATATACCCTGGAGGATATTTTATACTGTGAAATTGATCCCACAGAACCCGCTTTGACCTTGGTGGTGTTGGAATCACTTTCAGTTTCAGTTGAAGGATACAAGTACTACTTCGAGGACCCTTCTCACCTGGAGCTGGAGGACTGTATATGGTAAGACTTACATAGCCCTCAATCTCTCCAGTAAACTGCGCACCTTCATCCTTTATTTGCATGTGCAGTGCTAAATAACCAGTCCAAGGCCAGATGAGTTTTGAGTAAGTAAAGTGAATGTTTAAAAGGTTTCCCTCTTCAGTTGCAGGATGCCACATTGGTGGACTCTTAACATAGCCAATGACACCCATTCCATTCAAAATGGTAGCATTGAACATTACGGGCATTGCTCCTGAATACAGTGGCTGCCGGCAGAAGGGCCAAGAATAGGGGCAATCTGTAAAATCAAGAATGCCAGGGAATATGCTGGCACGAGGTTGATAGTTCTTTAGGATTTCATACGATTCCAACCTGACAGGGGAGTCAAAAGTTAGAAGCAATTAGTTTTGAGATAAGAAATGCATAATGGTAAACATTCGCCTGAAAAAGTAAGTGCCGAGTATTCAGAAGTTTCCTATAAAGCTGTGTAACTTTAACCTCATAAAGCACTTCTTCACTGAACATAAAAATAAAGAGTCCAATAACAAGAAAAGGAATGAAAAATAACAGCATGAGAGCCAAGCATACAGATCAACTCTTCCAGCTCCCTGCTCATACATATTTGGGCCTCCGAGCTTAGCAGCCCCCTCAACCAATGCCTGTTTCATGCTTGCTGGATTCAAAATGCTTTTACGGCTGCCTTCAGGGATAACACTAACAAGTAGGCAAACCACACCAGCAACGACAGGACTTGCCACACTTGTCCCTGATAAACTTTTACAACCAGTGCTGATTTTGGATCCCATGATTTCCCGCCCATAAGCAACCACATCTGGCTTCACACGGCCATAACTGTAAAGAAAATCCACATAGTCTAGAACACTTTTAAGGTGAAAACTCAAATGAACAGAAGCAATAGTCATGTGAAATTCAATTTTGTACTCTTGTTACAATGAAAAAGGACAAAATTAGTAGTACCAAACTGTACCTTCAGTTTTAACAGCAAAATATTGGTAAAAATGTGAAGAAATAGAAAATGGCAAGTCATAATAGTGCCCAGTGAAAAATGTGGCATTTCAAGTAGAAAAAATGGTCACGGATACACATCAAGGCTTTCCCAAATATCTAGTACCCAACTTATGGAAAGCAGAAGCAAGCCCACAAAGATGGAAGGAATTGTTGGAATGAATCAATATTGCAAGAGCAACCAGCATTCAACTAATACGTTAATTTTTGTTGTGTAAAATGCCTTTGGAGCTAATTGTTTCCATCCCTTTCTCAAACACACATGCTCAGTAAGCAGCTTAAAACAGATAATCATGTTATTTTCAAAGGAGAAAAGAATTAAATCAGTTTGTCAAAACCAAACAAACAACATGTATAAGTTTAACCAAGAATCTGTGAGTAGACTGCTGAGAAATCAGAAGCATCATCAGAGAACAAAAGCTTACCCATGAGGAATCTCCCAAGTGCTCATGCCACGTGATGAAAATGGGGCTATGTGATCATTATAATCTATGCCACCAACACCAATGACATCACTTTGATCTGCTGGGTTATTTAAAGTGCCATAAAGTGGCCCGTCATTTCCGATAGCTGAGACCATAATGATATTACTAGCTGTGATTTCCCACACCTGATTGACAAAGTTACACAGGATAAGATAAAAGGGAAGTTACAATCGTAGAGTTAATAAATAAACAGGAGCACTCAAATAGCAGATGATCTTAAAGATTAACATTTTGGGCAGGAAAATAGTGCTTTGATGATATTTAAGTATTACTATGCTCACATTCAGTTTTGGAAAGAAAAGCATTACTTAGAAAGAGAATGCATTCAATCAATATGAATAATCAGAGTATACTACAGAGTGAACTACAACAGTTACACCGATGATCTCAGGCTAAGACTAACAAATTACCTTCTCAACAAATGGGAGATCCAAGTAATCAGGTCCACCAATGCTCAAATTCAGCACATCCATGTTGGTTGCTATAGCATAATTAAATGCATCTAGAAACCATGATGTGTATGATACCTGCAATGGGCTGAACACAGCTTTCTCACAATTTCACCAACACCGATATTACAAACATAAAAGAATTGAAGAAATGGGAGCCAGGGTGAATATAAATGCATATATATTGTATTAGACTTCTTCACTAGGGAAGAAATAACAAAACTATCGGCATGTGTGAATGATAAATTAGTCTTTAAAGAAATTTTTGGCTCCCCTCTTTTTGTTAGTGATTTTAAAAAAGAGATACTTGAAATACAGTGAATCGAACAAGAATTGGCTCGCACTTCATGTTCCCCTTTCAACAACATTATAAAAGGAAATCTGGAGCAAATTTCAACTGAGTCATCAAGGGTCCTGCCTTTAACATTCTTAATTTGGACTTTTAGGAAAAGATTGATGGCAAACTTCGGGCATTGATCCATAATAACCCTTTCGTTTTCAGATATCCATTTCAACACACCCTTTCTTTGCTGTGTAAGGACAGAACTTACAACACGACTAGCTAATTACGTAAATGAAAACATATGTTCCCAACTCATCATGTCAGAAATTACCTGTGCATCTGTAAACACACGATAAGCGTAAATTTCTGCATCTGGAGCAAAACCAAGACAATCTGCATCTTGGCCAGCTATGACACCAGCAACGAAAGTCCCATGCCCAAGATTGTCATTCAAAGTGTCTTCATTAGTCCAGTTTGTACGCTCCTAAAAATTTCAGACTCATTGTCAGTACAAGCTTCTTAGGCCTCCAGTCAATGGTTCCACTCACACCAAAAAATTGAAAAAGGAAAATTAATAAACAAGGGCAAAAGCAACATACAGCAAAAATTTTAACAGTAAAATTTCACTGCTTGAAATTTCAGCATAAAACTTCACTATTTACAATTTCAAAGCACATCTTCATTCCTAAAATTGACAACACTGAATAATGACCAAATTACCAAAATTAGTCAAAATCAGAGAATCATGCACCACTCTCGGAAAAGTAGTACCTTTATATTACGGAAATGGGGGTGATCAGCTCGGATACCAGTATCAAAAATAGCCATCTTAACTTTAGCGCCAGTATAACCTTTTGACCATAGAACTTCTGCTCCAAACAAGGAAGTCACCTGTGACTTCTGCAATGGGAAAGTAATCACGTAAATGCCATGAGCAGCAGAATCAAGAATGAATAGCTTCAGAACTCTACCCAATCGCAATCACAAACCAGAGTGCAGCTCACCATGAATATGCAATGGTTGAAGCAATATGCAAGCATAAGAAAAGTATAAAGACACAAAGTTCCAATGGTCGCAGCATTAACTGTTTCTGGGGTACTCGTTTGCATGTAAAGAGATGTCATGAGTATAGAAAGCATCAGCATATGGCAAAATAGAGAAGCAGTAACACTCAAACCTGCATCAAGAGATGGCGGGCCCAATGGATTGAGGAATTAGTCGTCGATGCCACCGTAAAATATTCTCCTTCACTGAAGGACATGGAAGTAAATATCTTCCCAGGCCGTTTCTTTCCATTCACAAAAGAGCCTTCACCACCAGCAAGCAAATCCCTTTTATAGCTAAAATCAACATTCACATCCTTAACCAATCCAAGCCTCTCAATTTCACGTACCACTCTGTTCGTCTCCGTCTCTTCGATCGCAATCACTCCGAAATCGGTCGGATACTTCATAGCCGGATTTCGCCTCTCGATCCATTCCCAACCGCCGTTCGAACCTACCAGCGATTCCAAATAGAGGCGGTGATCTTTGGCCTCCCTGTAGTCCGTGAACCGGACTATGTAGTTGTTACGGTGGGAATGCAAGCGGTTAGGGAGAGCTGAATCTAGGGTTAGGGTTTTGAGGGAGGGAGAGAGGAAATAGAGGGAAATAACTGCGATTAAGAAAGATGATTTGAATGGGACTGCGGCCGAGGGGATTCGGCGGCGGAGATCGATCATGCTGGTGGTGGGAGTGACTTGGTTTGATTTTGGCGGGGAAACTGATGCATCTAATGTGAAATAACAGATTTGAGTTCGTTGAAGAATGAAGAAGAGTTTGTCGAAGCTCTTTGGAATGGGCTTCGAACGAGCTGGTGAGCACCGCAGGTTTTTGGTCTTATCAGTCTCGGACTCCAGACCCCAGAGCTGCATTTCAATGTTCTACCCACGTGCCATCCGCGTGATCTTCTCGCGCTAGCGCCTTTTTCGTTCGACTTGTATTTAATGGTAATATTAATTTAGGCGATGGAAAGTTAAATTAGAAATTAATATTTTTTAAAAATATAAATTGAATTGTAATATTTGAAAACATTTAAATTAAATTTAATATTTATAAAATAAATTTTAAATAAAAATAGACAAAATTAACTGTTTATTTTTTATATATCACTTCATTAAAATGTAGCACATATTTTTATACTTTTAATTTGGTATATAAATTTTATTATGTCACATGATATATTAGAATTCACATGATATATAAATATTTCTAATTAATTAATTAACTTAATTATAATTTGATTAAATTAAATTCACAGTCAGATTTTCCTTTACGTGACAACTTAATCATCTCAAGTTGTTTTTTTTGACTCCATTTCTATTTTTCTATTATAGTTTTTAGTTTTAATTTTTAGTTTTTAATTTCTATTTTTCAAATAAAAACATAAATCTATTTGGATGTTAAAGTCAATATAGTTATGTTTTTATAACTGATAATAATTACAAGATAGATAAAACTTAAAAATAACTTATTTTTAATTAAATAAATTTATTTTAATCTCTTACATGATATTTATTAATAAATTATAAATAAAATTTTTATTTACTAAAATAAATAGTTAAAAATTAACTTTTTTCATAAATTAATATTTATTTTAGATATATTTTAATTATTAAATCAAATTTTATTTGAAATTTATATATTTTGAAGATATTTTAAATTTAATTATATTTATTAATAATTATTTAATTTGGTTTAATTACAAAAATTAAACAAAATTATTAGGTAAAATTAAATTAGTTATAATTCTTATTAATAATTAAATAATATATATTTAGTTAATGGTAAATAAGATTATAAAAAACAAAAAGAAAAAACAAAAATCACTTACAAAAATCAAAAACTAAAACGAAAAACGAAAAACGAAAAAAAAACTCAAATAAATAATTTTTTTAATTCAAAAACTAAAAATAAAATAGAAACAAACCATGAATTATAATCTTTTAAAGGTTAGTATAATAAAGTAAACAGCGAGTAATTATGCAACTGGATCCTCTTTCTCCATGACAAATGATACGGAGTCCAAGTTTCAAAAGTTACTGAAATTTCTTAAAACTAATTGGATTCTTTCACTCATAATGCATAAAGTACTCAACTTGGTAAGAGCTTATCTTGAAACAATTGTATAAATTTTATATAAAAAAAAGACTATTTAGAGAAGATCTACAATTGTACAAAAATCAAAAACACTATTAGAGAAGATCTAATTGCAATTTCTATCAACTTGAAATGCTATCTGACCAAGAATTTAGATTTTGTCCTTACCTAGTAAAGCTCCTACACCAAGTGCTTGATTCATTGTTATCTCCTTTTCTATAAAGTCATTTCCAAAGAAAATGGGTGGATTCTGAAATTTGCCTAACTCTCTTCCTCTCCTTTGAATATAAGCGTAGCCATGCCTTATATAGTTAGGATTAAATTTACATAAACTTACCATCTAACTCACTAGAATTGGATCCTATGTCAAGGATATCTATATACTTTAGACTTTAAAGATTGGTCAAGCCAACAACCAATGTAGCAAACAATTAGGGTTATCGCATGGAATAGAAGACTTTAAGCTTTAGATGGGACCTACCATATACAGATTCATGGAGCTACTAATAATTGATGGCTACTATTCACCCCTATCTTCCCATTTAGATTCCTAGCAATGTAATATATGCACAAGCTATTGGTGCATCAGCTATGCATGAGGAGGGAGAGCAATAGAGTGATCATAGGAAGGGACCTCTTTTTGATCTGCTGAATGGGCTAAAGGAAGAGGATGCACTTAGGCATCTCCTTCATCTAGTTGGTTTATGGCTACCTCAATTGGGCCAACTTTGGAATTATCAATAGTGGCTTAGTCATTATTGACTAATACGAGGGTTAGGAGTGTTAATGGATTACATAGACTTGATAGTGGTAGTGAACTATACACCCATCACTATTAAGATATTACAGGTGATGTGGAGGCCAACATGAAAGCGAATAGTTAAGAATAGCAATTTGTCGCTATAGGTGGGCCACCACAATCTATTAAGGGGACACAGATCTAAAAGGATCAAACTGTTAGTCCAAAGAGACCACTGACCCCACCCGCACCCCCACCCACTATCCACATCTACCCTAATCGCATAGCCAACTGCATTAACTTACTTGGAGCACTATATGCATTGGTTAGGTTACACTATGGTGAGGATATCGTAGAATTTAGGAATGGAGATTTTACCTCAACTAGTTCAACTAGAGGAATTAGTTGTGTATGAGCAAATGGAGCACAAACTTCCAAAGCCCAAGGATGATAGAGTGTTGCCAGACGTACCCAGAAACCCTAAGAAGCAATTTAGAGAGAAGGATGTGAAGGATGTTAATTACAAAGAGCTAAAGGACATTATTGTGCTGATGGAAGAGGAGACTACTATTCCTTATAATGATACGACGATGGTCGATAATAAGTCTTTGATTAGAAGCCTCATAGAGACAGTTTGTAAGGCCCAAAATTGTACCCTAGTTGGAATGTTACATGTTCATGAAAGTACATGTATGATAGATGTTAAAAAATGTTATATGATTGAGAATTGCATATGACTTGAATTTTGGTTTAATGGATGATACTTAGTGATTTCGAATTAAGTGATATCGTTAAAGAATTGAGGTATTAAAATGTACATTTGGACTAGGAAAATTTTCAAGTGGCAAGATAAGTTGGTATATGAAATTGAAATGACTAAGCCTATAAGTTAGTGACATTTGGCATAGTTGATGCATTGACATTTGGCAACATTGGTTGAGTAACAAGTGACCTAATTAAATTGTGACATTTGGCAGCCTCACAAAAAAACATGTGTCCTAGCTAGGGATAGGACATCTGGCTTATGTCCTTATGTGACAAGTGTCCTTAAAGCAAGATGAGTCATTTTACACATGGCATGACCTTATGCATTGGCTAGTTTCTGTTGTAACTCTTCCTTCTCCTTGCTCATTCACTACCGAAACTCTTACTCCCTCTCGAGTTCTAGAATTTTGCTTAATTTTGGATCAACTTCACTAGGAATCTTTTTATGTTACTGCATCAAGAAGTAATTCTTGTTATTTTCTATGTTATTGTTTTGTTGGTGCTGAAATTTGCACCTTGGTCTAGGAGCTGTGTATGATTGCTTGGAAGACTAGTTGGCTTGCTTCTTTAGAGTTGTTCTTTGAAGTTAAGAAGGTAAGGGAATTCTAAACTTGATAGCATGATGTAATATGAATTATACAAAGCTTGAATTGGATAGAATATGTATTGAGTTGATGAAGACTTGAAGTCTGGAATATGATACTTGTTTGATAGCTTTTGCTTTGGATGTTGACACTTGAAAGATCATGGATTGTGAGATACCTTATGAATGATTTTTTAATTGATTTGGAAATGAATTTGATGAGGTATTGAAGCATGAATAAGGTATAATTGAAGTGAAATTAATAGACTTTGGTGAAGGTGTGACAAATGGAAGTGAAGAAGTCAAGTTTTGGAAAAAAAATTAGAGGCTGTGGGTGAGTGAACCTTTGGTTCACTCATCCCATGATCGTGGGATTTATAAGGTTCATTCCCACGGTCGTGGGAAGTACTTAGGAAGTAGAAAATGTTAGTTTTAGACAATTGTTGGACTATATAAGGTTAAGGTACTTAATAATGGTTTAGATAGACTTAATTGAGCTTGAAAATGAACCTAGTTTGATGTGAAATAGTTTAATTAAAGGTTAAATAAGATTTGGATTTTTTTTAATTGAACAAAAAATAATAAAGGTGTTACTTGATAATAAAGTATCTAATTTTGGAACTTATAAGTTGTTAAAGGAATGAAGTTTATTTAAGAATGCTAATGTGATTTAAAGAACAAGAGTAATGTGTTAGTTATGAATGTTTGTGAATTGGGAACTTGAGTGATTATATGTAATATGTAATGACTTAATGTTTTATTGATATATTGATGCAAATGCTTATGTTTATAAGGTATATTGAGTTTGTTTAAGTGAGAATGAATGTGTTCAATTTGAGCATAAGGAAATTAATTCATACTTATGCATTATTTCGCTGTCAAATGATTAAGATATTGTTATAATTCCGGACCATCAATTGTCCGAGGAGTTTGATAACTGGGATTGTATTGAAAGTGCTTTCTAATTATGTGAATATACATAATGCGTGATGACTTAACACTTTTATTGATGCATTATTGCACATGCTTGTATTTATAAGGCATGATAAGTTTGATCATATGTCAATAAATAAGTTTAATTAGAGCAAAATGAAATAAAGTCATATGTTATACACTACATTATTTGCTTGTGATTTTGAAATCTGAAATGGATTGCTTTAAAAACTACCAAATCCTAGCTGTGATAAATAGGCATGCCTAGAAGGGTCTGCAGCTGCTCCTGTAACTTGACACTAAGGTGTCCCCTGATTATTAACACTATGGTGTCCCTGATTATCGACACTACGGTGTCACCTGATTTAGAGACATTAGTCTCTTCTATTTCAGATACCAGTCATGGTATCTTCTATTTTGGTCCCGTTACCTACTTCTGTAAAAAGGATTAGAATTCTAACTTGTTTTGCGTTTTGATATATGTTCAATTCTAATATAAGCTAAGTTCAGTTCTGATACAACTAAATTCTGTTCTGATATAATCAAGTGTTGTTCTGACATAATCAAGTTATGTTATGATACCTTAAAGTTCTGCTTTGATATTATGGTATTCTGTTCAGATACTTGTAAGCTTTGTTCTAAAGCAAGTATATCCTGTTCTGATACGTTATATTTTGTTCTGATGCAAATAATGTGGGATTTTTCTTTAATTTGAACAATTAAAGGTTGAATGTGATTTGACTTGATTCATTGCATGTGAATGCTAGACGACTGTTACATTCACTAGATTATATCTTGCTTAGATATTCCCCACTAAGCTATATACTTAGCATGGTGGTTTTGCTTCCGTGTAGGTTTTGATAAGAAGGTTTAAAGACTGGGACAAAGACAACCGCAGTGGCCAAGAAGAATGTCTTTTGTTTTTAAAGATGTATAATTAAGTTTGTTTTTGAGTTGTGTCTGATAATATGAGACAATTTGTATTTTGTTTAATGGTTTGTAATAACTTTATTATAAGATGGATTATGTTTAAGGCATGTATTTTGATAAGTATAATATGTATGATATGATCTGTGTATAACTCAATAATTATGAATGTGAAATGTGTTGCCTTATTTTCAAGGAATTTTTAGAATATGTTAATATGTTTATAAAATAACTCCTAATGGATTGTAATGTTTGTTTGCTTAAGTTTCTGAAATGCATGCAAGGAACATTTGATATGTTTTATATTATTTTGGTTCCGTTTTGTGAGGCATCTGCATATCCTCCCAGGGGGTATGTGGGTGTTACACAATTTCATTCAATGATATAGAGGATCAACAAATGATATTTATATGCCACCACTAATACCCCAATCCCCTCTGCAGGATTTATGATTTATCTTTTGTACTCTTGTTTCTCATTTTTGTGAATATTCTTGACCATAAATGCATATAGACTTTCTGGTATTACTACTTTTTTTTACTTGCTATTTTTAGAGTTCTCTCTATATTCCAATCAGTATTTTCAATAATAAATCAATGGAATGGAATTTCTTCTAAAAATTTGACAATGTGACTCATTAAGTATATATACTAAGGACGAGTTGGGATGGACGACCACGCAATCCATCCCAACCGCCCATTTAAT
>JAOSBL010000008.1:30026339-30038391 GCA_027568915.1 Erythroxylum roraimae
AAATGCCTAAGTGAACTTGGTTTAGGATTTAAGGATTTTGATGGTGTGCATTGGAAAGAGGCTTTCATGTTTACTTAAAGTGAACTTGAATTATTACTTAGAATGACAAGTAAAAGCCTAATATGCTTGGATAAAGATGTGCTTAATTATATTATGAAATGAGTAAGTTTGGATTAAAGGCATTAAATGCCTTAGAAAATGCAAAAAGAGAAGCTAATGTGATAGTGCATAAATATGAAATTTAAGTTTAAATAGTAATTTTATTGTACGTCTTTTTATGTATAAAGGCTCGGGAGTCGTGAATCAGGGAACTCGTATAGAGAATTGTTGAAGTTAAGAGAAAGTATATCTTCTTTTGAGGTGAGTTAGGGAAATCGTATTTCTCAAATAGGATTAGATCACCCTAAGACAAGTATGATGACTTGTATGTGAATTTTGAACCTAAGCAACGTATGGTAGAATTGAATTTCAAATAGATGCTAATATGTTTAGGTATTTAATAATTGTCATTTTATTTGAATAACTATGCACTCGGAGTACAAAAGATGAAATAATGTTTCAACATTGTTTTTGAAACTCATATTTTATTACATATTTTGAAAAATGATATCGTTTTCAAGAAACCTGCATATAAAATGCAATGAATAACGACTTATTTTTTTTGAAACTACGTTTTTGAATAACTTTACATTTGGATTTTAAAAGATGACTTTTAATACATAAAACAGTATTTTGGACTTTACAAATGCATAATCGAGTCATGTATGATGCATGTTTTTGTTCACTTTTGGCTTAGAGCCATGATAAGTTTTCCTTTATCGGTTGGACCGATAAATAAAGGCATGGTGCCTTACTTGATTTTTGTACTTAATAATTGCATATGATTTGTTTTGTGATTGGTAAGGAAACGATTGGCGAATCGTGTGCTAGGCACAACTGATTATGATTAAGCGATCCCCGTACCCTTGACGCTAGTACATGAAAGTCGAGTCGCCGTATCGACACTTTTCTACGGGACTCGTGGGTGATTCCACACCTAGGGTCTGGACACCGACGAGGTCATCACCTAAGGTCATGACGCTCTTGTCGACTATCGCCCGGACTCACCACGGACGAAAGTCGAGCCAACACCGAGTATCGGTGGGTGTGCACATTAGTTTGGCCAACTAGTGGTGTCACACATGTTGTTTTAGCTTATCCTGATATTGGTTTTCCAATCGATATTTGATTGATACATATTTTATGCTTTTGTGTACTGGAGCTGGAATCTATATTCACCGGATGGGTGAGTTAACAGGCTAGGCCTATGGTTCCTAACTAGTATACATTGAGTCATAGGCTGGGCCTATGTTTTTTTTTTATATTTCATGTATATTCACTTCATAGGTTATCTACACCGTCTTGGTATGAATCGAATTCTATTTGTGATATATGTTTTTCCTGCTCACTGAGTACCTAGTGTATTCACCCCCTCTGCTTTCCAACCGTGCAGGTTAATTTAGTAAGTTTGAAGCTTTGAGTGGAACGTACGGTCTTTTGATATTTTCGGGGTATTACCACATGTGGGTAGTTTCCTATTTTGTACTTTTATTGTCTAGTTGCTCATGAACTGTGTTTATGTAGATACGCTTTATGATTCTGTAAGCTAACTTTTGATTGCCTTATGTTTTGTAAAAGATTTTATTTATGAACTTTGATACTGTTGTTGAGATTGCCTTGAGTGGACTAGAGAGTCCTGGAGTTGTGGTTGGATGTGAATATAGAAGTGTGTTTGAAATCGTTTGCAGGTTTTGGGATTTTAAAAATATAGCCATTGTGCTGCCCAAATTTTTCAAAAAAAAAAGAAAAGAATTGGCATTCTGTTAGCCTTGCATAGTCGGATTAAGGATACTGTTAGTATCCTTAGCCCAGTTATACGGCGATTGTCATGGGCCAGATGTGGTACCGGGTCGTGACAGAGGTCCGTGGATTTCTCGGTCTTGTAGGGTACTACAGGAAATTTATCCAATACTATGGGATAATTGCGACTCCATTAAACCAATTACTAAGCAAAGAAGGATTTAAATGGAGTCCTGAGGCAGAGGCCGCTTTCAAACACCTAAAAGAAGCTTTGATTAGAGCCCCAGTGTTGCGACTACCTAACTTCAACCAAGTCTTCATTGTGGAATGCGACGCGAGTGGTATTGGGATTGGGGCAGTCTTGATGCAAGAAGGCAGACCGATCGCATTTTTCAGCGAAGCTCTCAAGGGAACTGCGCTCAATTATTCCACTTGTGAAAAAGAGATGTTGGCTATAGTTAAATCAATCAGGAAGTGGAGACCGTATTTGCTAGGTCGTACATTCATTGTACGTACTGATCATAGAGCCTAAAGTACCTCATGGAGCAACGGATCACAACTCCGGCACAAGCTCGTTGGTTACCCAAATTTCTAGGGTATGATTATGAGATTGAGTATAAGTAGGGGGCTACAAATAAAGCGGCTGATTCATTATCACGGAAGGTAGAAATTCACTTCATTGCAGTCTCTAGACTAAAATCAAAGTGGTGGGATCAGTTAAAGAACGAATAGTGGTCTCTTATCGTAGAATATGTACCGGAATGACCTACGGGAGTTTCGGTGGGTACTCTATGGTAAGGGGGCGCTACAACGAATGTGCAACAAACCCATATTATGAATGATTCTTGTCTCACACACGTGCTCAACAAAGGGATGAAGTATGATTTTTGGATGAAAAGGTAATATTGAGTCCTCAATCCAATTTAATTTCTGTTATTATATCAGAGATGCACAATACTGCATCAGGTGGACATTTTGGCTTCGAAAAGACCCTAAGTCGTTTGAAGATAGATTTCTTTTGGCATGGAATGCGTAGTTCAGTGAAGGAATTCATTAAGCAGTGTGAAGTTTGTCAAAGGAATCAAACAGATACTTTAAGGCCAGCGGGACTGCTACAACCTCTGCCATTACCAAAACAGATTTGGACCGAAGTCTCAATGGACTTTATTGAAGGACTGCCACTTTTTGAGGGGTGCCAGGCGATTATGGTAGTAGTAGATCGCCTATCTAAATATGCCCATTTTGTTGCCTTATGTCCTCTTATCACAGCGACTCAGGTGGCCAAAGCTTTCATGGACAATATTGTTCGACTACATAGGTTGCCAGCTGGAATTGCAAGCGACAGAGACAGGGTGTTCTTAAGTACTTTTTGGACTACCTTATTCGAACTTCAAGGTACCAAGATGAAGATGAGTACAAGTTATCACCCACAAACTGACGGACAGACAGAAGTGGTGAACCAGATCTTGGAACAATATTTGAGGTGTTTCACCAGTAATCAACCTAAGCGATGGAGAGAGTGGTTGGTATGGGCTGAATACAGTTATAATACCTCCCAACATGCTTCAACTAAGGTTACACCATTCGAAGCGGTGTATGGAATGCCACGACCATCACTGTTAAGGTATGTTCCTGGTACTACTAATGTCGCTACGGTTGATGTCTAGTTGAGGGAACGGGGTGACATTTTGAGAGACCTAAAGACACATCTGGTTCAAGCTCGGGATAGGATGAAGAGCATGGCTGATCATCACCGGCGGGATCTAGAGTTCACGGTGGGTGATCATGTCTTCCTCAAACTCCAACCATACCGACATACCTCAGTAGCATTCAGGGCATCTCTCAAATTATCTCCACGATTTTTCGGGCCATTTAAGATTGTCGAATGCATCGGGGCAGTGGCTTATCGTTTAGAACTTCTAGCTGGGTCTAGAATACATAATGTCTTCCACGTAAGTCAATTAAAAAAATGTGTCAGCAATATCCTTGTGACTTCTTTCAATCTTCCACCATCTTATGAGGAACACACGGTATGGCCTCAGCCTGAGGCTATTTTGGACAGACAGATTCGACAGAAAGGTCGTTACCGACCAAAGGAAGAAGTGCTCGTGGAGTGGAGGGGGGCTCCGGTTGAAGACGCTACTTGGGAATATGCTCGTCGTCTCAGTCATGTTTATACTGATTTTTTCCTTGAGGACAAAGATCGTTCGAAGGGGAGAGGAATTGTTACTGTTAATGCACAATTAGAAGAGGGACAAACAAGCCATGCTCCAGAAGAAAGTCATGCACGAGTGGAATGCCTTCATGCGAGGGTAGAGGACGCGTGGAGTTATGGTGTGGAATGCCTTCATGCAGGGGTAGAGCACGTGTGGAGTTATTGTGGTCCTTGGCACGTGGAGGCATGAGAGACACTAGTGAGGTTTTGGTTATTGCTTGACTCAGTCATTTAATAAAACAGTCAGTAGACAGTAGTTGTTTTGTTTCCATTTAGATAGGCTGGGAATCAGCCGTAGGAAGTCGAGTTGGTTTAGGTTCTTAGTCTCCAAGTAATTAGCTTCCTAAATTCGCTGTAATTGAAGGCTATAAATTTGGTAGCTGAAAGCAAATAAGATCATCAATTATCTGACATATATCCTTTCTCTGATCTCTTTCTACCTAAATTTCCTTTCCTAAATCCTATCTTAGAGGAAGCAAAATTCACTCTATCAAAAGGATGAAGACATTAACCATAGCATCTGTGAATTATGTGTGTGATTAGTGAGATTATGCGATAAATTAAAATAAAGTAAATATAAAGTAGTTTAAATTTCCTAAGAAAAGCGATTATGATGTAAAGTTAGGAGATTGCTCAGGTAGAACAGTAAATCTTTTAACATACAAAATTACTTAGCGTCCTGTATGAAGCTCGCCATTTTGGAGAGAGCAGAAGCTAAGGTGTTGGCTTACCTGTACTTGTGTTGAAGCACTTGGGAGTTGCGATCTTAAGGGCTTTTTCTTTTGCTAATAAACATTATCTTTTGATTAGAAATGAAAAAAGAAAAAATACCGGGTCCTAGCCTTCCCCCAAAAACAAGTGTCAGTGTGAGTTACATATAGTCTAGTATCTATTAAGTTACTATTTATAGTATCTATTAAATTACTATTTATTATATAAATAAGATTTTAAATCGCTATCATAAAAAATAGCATTGATCGGGGTTCGTATTTAGTTGAGTTAGGAGCCCAAGCAACTGTTGAAAACGTTTGTATTGGCCCAGCCTCCACGACACGACACTCGCAGCAGACTGTTGCTCCTTACACAAACAAAACGACAAATTAGTGAATGAACCAGAGAACAGAAAGAGAGGGACAGATAGGGGAGTCCCCATTTGCTTTTAATTCACTACTCAGTAACACCAGGGCGAGAGAGGGGAGTCCCCATTTGCTTTAATTCACTACTCAATAACACCTCGTGTATAATAAACACACTGCCTATACAGACAGAGGGACTGGGTTGCAGTGAGTGAAGTGAAGAACTTCACAATTTCTTTTTTGTTGTAAAAAAAAAATGGGGGCAGGACGTGAAGTGGCAATATCGCTGGATGGAGTAAGGGACAAGAACGTGATGCAGCTCAAGAAGCTCAATACTGCTCTCTTCCCCGTCCGCTACAACGACAAGTATTACGCCGATGCTCTTGCCTCCGGCGATTTTACCAAGCTAGGTCTGCTATCCCAAACTTTTCTTTTTGCTCCATTTGTTCTTTCTCTTGCCAATGCCTCAAAATCAATCGAATCCATTTCTGTGATTTGTCTATCATTGCCAACTCTTTGATGGGCTCTGCTTGTTTTCGTGTTTGATGTAATTCTTCCATGGATTGAATCTTTGTAGATTGTCAACTATGGTTCCTTCGTGATTGTTTCTATATGTCCTATATTGTGAATGGAACTCTAAATTAGAGAAAGACCCCAACTAGAATATTCTATGGTTAATCACTACAAACTTTTTCAGCCATTTCTCTTTGGACATTTATTCAACTGTAATATGAATACTAGGCACAGGGAGTACAATCTGTTTGAAGCAATAATAACATCCTCTGATAACGATTCTCCAAGATGGCTAATCCGAGTTTCTTTACGAGGCAATATTGGAATGAACTTGAAATTGCCCACGAGTTATCCATGTCTAGAAAACGTTTTTCTTTACAAGCTTATCAGACTTATTTTATCTCAAATTTTCTTCGGATTTTGCTATGGAGAGTACTAGATGCATTCTAAGGAGAATGGAAAAGAAATATGTGCTGATATAAACAGCAATTTTTGTTGGCGTGTGTGCTTTTGGTTGAGGGAGAGAAGATTACAAGTCCATATGCTGAACTTAGTTGCAACTTCATATTCTATCTCATTGTCTTCTGTTACAATGACATTAATTTCCTTTATTCTTGGCATTTTATTATGCGGTGGTAGTTATTTCAGTCAGCATATTTGTTGAATAGAGCATTTTGAATATTTTCTTACGAGCTTCCGTAGCTTTATTCTTATAATAATTACGGTTTGTGTGATTATCATAAAATTAATAGCCATCGCACATGAAGATGCATCTTTGATATCGTGTGCTTTATCTCAGGGGCATCTTCTTTTTGTTATGATTGCATATGGTGGAGATTCACAGAACATTATTATCAGTTTTGTCGAAATGATATTCTTTTGAATTATTATTCAGCATATTACAGTGATATATGTGTTGGAGCAATTGCATGTCGCCTGGAAAAGAAGGAAGGAGGAACTGTTCGTGTTTACATCATGACTTTAGGTGTTTTAGCACCATATCGTGGCCTAGGGATTGGTGAGTAACTGTTTTAGCTCCATAAGGTGTTTATATGGGTCTTTGAAGCACCTATTTCACATACATCATGTTTGTTAATTGCATGAGAGTTTCTGATGCCAAAACAGCAACTCAAAGCTACTACATTCTGCCTTACTCAAGTTAGCTCTTACTTCAAAATTGTTTTCGCTGCTGCTTTTTTGTTCTTGCAAGCTGTGCATTGTGGCTTCATTTTTTCGAATAAGTAGAACTCCTGAGTATATAATTTTCTCGAAACCAAGAACTATGTAAGATGACAAATCTAAATGACTTTGACGAATGGTTTTTTTTCTGGTGTTTAGATTTCTTTATCTAAATGGGAGCTGAGTTTTTCTGATAGCAATCTTTAGAATCTACAATAAGGAGGTGAATTTCTGGGTTGTACCAGGTACACGACTGCTGAATCATGTGCTTGATCTCAGTTCCAAGCAAAATATCCCAGAGATTTACTTGCATGTGCAGACCAACAATGAAGATGCCATCAATTTCTACAAGAAATTTGGTTTTGAGATCACAGAAACCATCCAGAACTACTATGCAAACATTACACCACCTGACTGCTATGTTCTGACAAAGTTCCTAGCCACACAATTAAAGAAATGAACATTTCCAACTGGTAATTAAGTTGTGAGTCAGTCATATTCTTGCTAGAGCATAATTGCGAATTCAGTATCTATTCATTGCCTCAGTCAACTGAGTTATCACTTCAATCTGCTACAAGTCCAGTTTGTTATGACGTGTATCACTCACTATTGAAATTTTGTATTCACTGAGGTTGGAAGTAGTTTGATGTGATTTGACTTTTTTCTTGCCTGAATTGGTTTTTTCTTTTGTTTGTTATTTCTGGCAAATTCTAGCTGTAATGCAAACAATCTAGATGGTAAAAGGAGCATAAGCTTTTGAAAGAAAGAACCTGACTTCAAGTATTGCTAGGTCTTTGCAGGTAAGCAGCTAAGTGAAAGTTCCCAGATGAAGGGAAACCGATGAGGAAGGTTACAAAGTCATAACGTGAAATGGAAAGCCAATTCTGAAATGCTAATGCAGCTTAAACTCTGTTGTTGCACAATACCAAAGAAGCAGAGTATTCCTTGTTAATTGCTCTAAGATTCTAGTCATGGTTTTGCATTTCTTTAGGTTGTTTCTGGAATATGAATCATGTGATATTGTGGTTTTGAATTTCTTTGATGCTCTTTCAAACTTCAATGCAAGAATTCTTTTGGGCAAGAATGAATTGGTATCAAGAATGGAATAGGCACAGAGTTGCTCACGACTTACACTGCTAATTTTGAGAAGCAATAAGTGCAGTAATGAAACTATATCCTCAATTGTAGTTGTTCAAATCCCAACAGAAAGCCTCGCAAAAGCATCCCAAATCCTCTGTCCAAATTACTCTGTACCAACTCTGTCCAAGTGGATCTTAGCCATCCACTTATATGGGTCCCACATAAGTGGATGGTTAAGATCCACTTGGACAGGATTGGTACAGAGTAATTTGGACAGGGGATCAACACTCTTTTGGAGAGGAAGAACGAGGCATTCTCAAGCTCCCATTTGTCTCCTCCCAAGACAGTCCGAGTAAAGGATTTGTACTGTTTGAATGACGTTGCGTTTGACAGGTGTTGAATAACAGAACAGACAGAATTTTTCTGTTTTCCGTTTCAATACAGCGGGTCCTTTGACTGACTAACCTGTTTATATTACTTGTCTTTGACTGACAAGCCCCATTGTTTTGAAGTTTTCTAATTTTGGGTAGCGATCAAAATGTGTGGTCTCTTCTTTCTCCGCCCCTTTCCAACCAAAAGTCGATAATCATTCAAAGATTCGCATGTTTCCAATCAAACTTTTAAAAAGTTTGCCGTCAGTATGAAGACTCAACCCTTTATGCTTTCTCGGGGGAAAAAAAAAAGAAGAGTAAAGACAAGTCTAAAAATGGAGTTTTAACATTTTTGAAGAATAGAAATGGAGCTGAACATTTTCGAAGAATGAATTAACATATCAAGCATGCAGCGTGCGTTGATATATATAACAACAATCCTACAAACAATGGCATGTCAATTCTAATAAGCAAAAGAATCTATATATATATATACACATTACATAGAGGTTAAATATATATATATATATATATATATATCATCACATGGAGGTTAAATCTCATAATTAAGTAATTTTATCAAAAGTTGTTACCAACATAAGTTCTTCTATTGAATAGTAATAAAATCCTATATAGTTATGCAATATATTTCCTCCTACATTGACTTTGATAGTCTCCATTTTTATTTTAGTATATAAAATAAACGTATTTACAGATAGCTCCTATTTATCATTAGCATATTTTTTAATTAATATAAAATTTTTAAAAATATTTTTATAATTTGATGTTGAAATGAGTAATTTGTCAATTATTAATGCATTTGAAAAGATTGAAACAAACTCTTCGTATGTCTAAATTTTGATTTGTCCTGCTGATTCTTTTCTTCATTTTTCTATATTACTAACTTCAATATAGAATTCTGAAATAAAGAAACACAGTTGTATAATTGTTTCTAACTCATTGCATTTTATATGTCTAGATAGGATAATATTAGTTGTATCACATTATTGACCTAATAATTCATTCACGGACATGGGATGCAAATTTGTCACCTCAATCTTTGGGTCTTCAATGTATTGAAATTGTCTTAATGGCCAACGATTGGAGTAAAGGACAATCATATATTGTTGGTTTATGTGTTTCTCATATAATTGAGTCAAAATTCGTACATTATAGCCTATTGTGTTGTGCATTTTATTTTACAGAAACACTTTGATTTTCATGGCATTTGTTATTTTTGGTTATGATATTTGATTTGATATTGATATCATTTATCTTTTTATTCTTAAAGTCCATAAAAGAAGGAAAAAGTTATTATTATTCATCTTCTCCTCCACAAGAAAGAGAGGAGAAAGTCGTAAAGACTAAATGAAAGATAACAAATAAGTAAATTAAAATTAACATGAGAAGGATATAAAGTTAAGTTTAATTGAAAATTCAAAACATGTGTTTGGTATATAGGACAAATTAATGAAGTGGAAATGTAAAGAAGAAGGTATGGAATTAGAACCAAAATAAACTTAACTGCTAAAGTTTGGTCATTAAATATGAATATCTTTTGAATATGAGTACAATGTATGAGTATTTGCAAAGTTGTGAAATATGATATTATTTAGAGAAGATATACAAATTGATGTAGAGCCTAACTCCTGAGCAGATAAAGTGAGACATCAATGTGAGATTCAGTGAATTTAGAGAAATGGAGAGGTTCAGGATGAGGAGGGACCTCGGCTACTGATTGTGTGCTTGCTTTGATCCAGATAAGCTATCCTGAAAATCATGGGTCAATCCTATGAGGACTACAGTTACTAATACTTACCGTTTTTCTATTATCTAGCCTAACAATTATGGTGGTTAAGATAAATCAAATGCAAAATTAAAACAATAAGTTAAAATAGATCAACACAAGTCATTAACTAAAACGAAGATTAAACTAAGAAATAATCAAAGACAACAGTGGTGCCTAGATTTTGAATACCCCTAAGACTTGTCGTATAATCATGATTTCACTAATCAACTTAATCTTTAGTTTATTGGAGTGTAGAAATTCCTATTTTATGCTAATATCTTCCCCAAGAGTATTAATATCTAACCCTCAGTTGGTTAACTAAAATCTCTTTCTAGTTTAAACCCTTAAGATTGCACTAATTGATTTATGAATTCAACTATTAGGTTTGACCTTAATTTAAACGATTTTTATCAATGTGCCTCTAGGTTTATGTGCAAATTTATTCAATTACAGCAAATCTGTTCATTTAAAAGGATTTCTCAATCTTAATTATATGAGATAATATGCTATCAATATTAATTCAAGGATAATTAAGAACATATAATTATATCTCAGTAAAATTGAAGAATGAATAAAATAAAATAAAATCACTACAACGTCTATCCTAAGGTTCATCTAATCCAAGTACCAACAAAAGCTTAATTCATAATCATAACATCAAGGCGAAAGGAAAAACATAAAACTAAAAGAACCACGATGAGATCCCTTTTAATCTTCATGTAATCCATTTTTTATTGATGAAATTTTGCTTTAAATATGTTTCCTTGCTTGTTCTTCGTTCTCTCTATCATTATAGGACGCCAATATGTGTTTTATCGATCTTTATTTGAGCCTCTTATGAACCCCTTTTTACTTTCCTGTGTTTTCTCTTTACTTTGCCCTTCTATAGATTGAAATTTGGGTTTCTAGAGTCGACACGACCACTCACATGACCGTGTCCCTCATTTCCTTTAATTCTTCAAAAATTGTGAAGAAATACGATCCTAGAGAGCTACACAGTCACCCAAATAACCATCTAAACTTACACAGGCATGTACTTCTTCATCTTGGATCCCCCCAAAATAGCTCCGATTCTTCCCTTTTCTATCCCGATTTTTGCCATAATTCTTCTCCTTTTATCCATAAAGGCAAATAAGATCTAAAAACATAGTAGAAACAAGATAAGTACATTAAACCAATAAGAAAATCTCAACTAAACAAACAAAACACATTAAATATAGAATTAGAAATATAGTCTAATTAGTATTTATTAAACTCCTTAACACTTAAGCATTTGCTTGTCCTTAAGAAAATTAATTTAATTACTCTCAACTTAGTAGGAATCAACGACGGAAAGCAATAAACAAAAAGGATATCCACAAAGATTCTCTATTATTCATTCAATTGCAAAGTTCATTGAAATGTTAAGCATTTAGTTACTTGCATCAAATTCTAAAGTAATGCAATTCAATCCACAATTCTTCAAATTTCAACTCAATTCACACCTTGCACTTAATGTATAAAGTTGAAGTACATAAGAAAAAATGTTAAAACCTTTAAACACTTTCATGCCCGTTATCAAAACACTAAATTTAAATAACATAAAAGCATTTAGAAGTTTGTTTGAGAAGTCACCTAACTTTTTTACGCAAGAGTAAATATCTTGTTATGAATTCCCTCGGTTACTCAACTAGGTCATTATCTCAAATGGATACTAGCACCACTTTTTAACTTTGATCTTTTTATTAGTACCAAGCCAGTAGAGTGAAGTCATTTATTCATATACTACTATTTTTCTTTTTATTTAAAGATGTGTGTGTGTGTGCGCGCGCACGTGCATGTTTGTGTGTGAGGTGATGAAAATGATAAAAAATTCATATTTAACTCAATGTGTAACACCGAATTTTTCAAGCCTTTTGTGTTGTTCTGTATTGGGAGATACTACTGTATATTGATGTATACATGGTTGTATATGAGTTTAAATATGTAATTGAATCCTTTTGGTACATAT
>JAOSBL010000008.1:30091035-30112913 GCA_027568915.1 Erythroxylum roraimae
ATAAATTAAAAATATCTATAATTATAATATGACACAGATATGATATGTATCATAATTCAAAAATTATGAAAAGAGGGTATAATTAGTTTTTTACATATTAATTTTTAGCTAATCATAAAAAAGTTACTCTTATGGAGCTTTTAGAAATCAACTTATTGAGGTTAAATAAACTAACCAATAAGCCATTCACCAAACACATCAATAGTTTTTTAAAATGGTCAATAAGCTAAAAAACAGCTAATAAGCTGTTTGCCAAACACTTCCTTAGAATTCAATTAAAACACAACTAACTCACAGGGTGCTTGATTAATTATTATGGGAAGAAATGAATAAGGAAGAGATGAAAAAAGATGGTTGATAATAAATTATAATTAAATGAACAGTATTTTTTATCTCTTTTTAAGACAATACTTTATATTCTCAATATAGCAAGAAATAGAAGCTATATTCATTTTTGTTCCTCACAGTATTCATTATAATTCTTATTACCATTCCTCAAAGTGAATCGAGCACATCCTCAACAAAATTTTATGATGTTGTTGATAATTAATATTAGTTAGTTTAAATCTGTTACTAAATTTTGAGTTATTAAATTATTAAATAAGTGTTTTGCATTAAGATTTAAATTAAAATATAATAAACTTAATAAATTTATACATGTCCTTGATACTCGAAACTATTTAATTTAAATTTGTCATAAAAATTGAGATATGATTCATTAAATAATTTTTAAAGTATACAATTAATTAAATTATTAAAGAGAGTGTTGGAAAGTTGTGTTAATATACAGTCGTTTTACCTAACATATAAAATTAATATCAGTTAGTTTAAATTTGTCATTAACATTGGAGTTATTGACTTCTTAAATTAAGACACATTTAATAATTTAATTAATATACACCTAAAAAGTAGCGTCCATTTTAATTAAAAAAAAGTTAAAGAGAGTGATGGAAAGTTGTGTCAATACACAGTCGTTTTACCTAACAAGTAACGTTAACGTTATTTTGGAAGTTTCAACGCATTTTGCTCCGCAAGCAACTCATAACGTGTTATTCTTTTCGTGCATGCACCAAAAAGATGGTCATGTCTTTATATTAAGTCGTTAGCGTAAATGGCCACATTGAAATCGTCCGTCTGTTTTTTTTTTTTTTCACTTTCAATCTATGCTATCATATTATATTTAAAACCTTTAAAATGTTAAATAAATATAAAATTTACTATTAAAATATTTAAAATATTTAAAAATAGTTATTTTTAATACTATTTTTACACTTTACAAATTAGCTTTGGGAGTAAGCTTGGACTTTTGCCTTTATAGTTGTATTTTGAGGCTACCGTTATTTAGTGTCTCTTTAGATAAACTTTTGAGAGGTTAATAAGCACTTTTTTCTATTATAAAACTTTTTTAAAGAAAAATAGGTGTTTAACGGTAAAATATATATAACTTTTTAGGCAACCAAAATATAACTTTTTAATAAGCTAAAATTTGGAGCTTTTAAAAAACGTTTTTTTAAGGTTGATTTTTCAGATCAATTAATGAGCTTATTTTTTAGTCTCTTTTGTCCTTATATTTTACGCATAATTCTCACAATATTCACAAATCTATCTTCCTGTTATTTACTTAACTTAGATATTTATTTTGAGATTTATATGATATTATTTGACTTTTTATATATTTTAATATTTATTTTCCATATTAGTTTACTTATGCTATAATATATATAAAAGATTTGGTTAGATATATATTCCTTTATGTTTCATGTGGTTTAAAATTATATAATAATTAATATATTGTGCTTTGCATATTGTTTAATATACTTTAAATAATATTTATATACATAAATAATTTTATTACAAAATAAAATATAGTTAAAATCAAAAGTGCTTTTTATTTTTATGTTGTCAAATAGTCTATTGTATGAAGCTCTTTCAAAAAAGCTCTTTTTTAAATGACAGCCAAACAGTCAACTGGCTTCTTAGAAAAGTTTTTCTCAGAAAAGATCTACAGAAAAATGCTCTACTAATAAAAGCTCTACTAGTATAAGCCAAACTAAACAGAAGCTCAGTATATCTAAGACACTTACTAAGATATGTTAATATGATTTCTGTTAGCCTACTTTGTATCATATGAGCACGTGTGATACATGCTAAAGGATTAACAATATCTTTAGGAGGAATGAAATACCTTTGACTAATATTTTAAAAATTGAATTGTTTAATGTTTGGGTACTAATTTTACGGGTTCATTTCTATCTTTCTTCAACAATCAATATATTCTAATTATTGTTGATTATTATCTAAATAGGCTAATGCTATAATACCTCCAAATAATGACTCTAAGATAATGATGATGCTTATAAAGAAAAACATATTCTTTAGGTTTGCTTTTCCTAGAACAATAACTAATGATGAGAGTTCTTATTTTTGTAACCATTGTTTTGATGACTTATTAAAAAAAGTATGAAATTACTCATAAAATGGTAACAGCCTAGCATTCTTAGTCAAATGGTCAAGTAAAACTTGCAAATGGGGAAATGAAAGGGGTACTGGACAAAATTATTGGTAGGTCAAGTAAGGATTGGGATGATGTACTTTGGGCTTATAATATAACTTTTAATGCACTGTTAGATATGTCTCTTTACTGACTTGTAGGTCAAGTAAGGATTGGGATGATGTACTTTGGGCTTATAATATAACTTTTAATGCACTGTTAGATATGTCTCTTTACTGACTTGTACTTGGAAAAGCTTATCACTTACAAATTGAATTGGAGCATAAGGAATACTGGGCTATAATTGTATTGAATATGGATTTGAAATCTATTGGGCTTAAGAGAATGTTGCAATTGAGCGAACTAGAGGAAGTTAGACTAAATGCTTATGAGAATGTTATGATCTATAAGGAGAAAACCAAACATTAGTATGATAAGCACATTCTAAAGATGGAATTTAAGATAGGTCAACAAGTATTCCTTTTGAACTCAACACTTAACTTATTTATAAGAAAACTCTGATCCAGGTAGTTTGGTCCTTTCACTATGGTAAAAGTATACTCTTAGGAAGCTATGGAAGTGAATAGTGAAGCAATTGAGACATTCAAGGTCAATGAGGAAAGGTTAAAAACTTTATATGACTGGTGAAATGGTACCTAAGGAGACTCATACTCCTTTAGTACCAACTTTTATGTTTGATGTATACTTCTTAAGTTGTTTGTTTTATTTTATTTCTTATATCTTTTATACTTTCTTTTTTAGTTATCTTTTTATCTGAGATTCTCCAAAATTGATGAATTGCATATACTCAATTAATGCAACATCCATAAATTGGCTCATAAAGTTTTTATATCTTTATTTTTCCCTTTCATTTTTTTATCTATCTGTTTATTTCATTTATGATATATGTCTATTAAGAACAATTAATGAATGAAATATGAGGAGGGAATTATGATAAGCCATGGTATATTAGGAAACACCATTTAAGTGAATCAATGCAATTTCTTTTGACTTAGTAAATTATGAGGAAAGGAAAATAAACAAAAAATTAAGGTAATTAAGTTGATTAATTAAATGTTTCTATCGCTTTATAGCTCTATAACTTAACTACACTAGGTTCATTGATATGGTCACTAATGAGTAATTTATTTCAAACACAACTAAATAATCTTAAGAATGATTGTTAAATTAAATGATATCACTTGTATATACTTAACATATCTTAAGTTTTAAACTTAGCTTAATGAGAAGCTTATTATTTCATGTTCATTGATAATTAATACAATAAAATAACTTTAGAGCTTCAAATGAATTCTATTTCGTTGATTTTGATCAAAGTTAATAAGTTAAGGTTATGACTAGTACTAGTAACCATTTAAAACTATAACCTAATTGAGTAATCAGAGGTATTCACAACCAATTTTTACTATCCTATCATAAGGTTAGGATGACATTTCAAATACACTCTCCACATAAAGTTCCAAAAATATTTTGTGTTAGTTTGTTTTAATATAATTTATTAATTACTTATTGGTTTATACTTTTTACTTATATCATGTTGTTATATATATAATGTATAATTGTTTAACTTGAAATTTAAAATATTGTTAGCTTATGTTAGATTGAGGCTAAATTATAAGTTAGTGTAAATATATAAAAATCTAGGTAATTGAATAATAGTAAAAAAAAAAGCAAAAACTGATCATTTTAGTTATTTTAATTAGATTATTAACTCTTACTAGAACTGAAAAGTCTCTTATGTTAATAACTCTTGTGATTAATTTGATTAAGGACAAGAAAAAATATAAGATTGGGGGAATTCAATGTATATGCATCGTAGATATGTTTTAGTTAGTTTTTTTTCCTATATTTCTATCTGAAATCACATTGATTTGATGCTGCATTGGATTTTATTCAATGTTTTGGGTTATTTTGTGGATATGTTTCTTTGAAGTGATTATGGCTAAGGATTAAAGAGTTGTGCATGTTAAAATAAGGGGAAGAAACATCTTTAGATAAATACAATCTTAAATACAGGTTATTGCAACTTGTGTCCCTCTTTTCTTTCTTTTTTTTAAAGATGAATAAATCTTATTAACTCAAGTTGAGCTTAACCAAAAATACATTGACAAGGAATACAAGTTTAGCTTTAAGTCATATAGACTTTAAGTTGTACATACGTTCCAACCCACGTTACAAAAAGCTAGCACTAAACATTCTAGAGATTTTTCATTCTTTGGCTAATTATGGATTGAGCATCTTGAGCTATTTTTATTTCTCCGATCTAGTTAATAATGGAGTTCCCTAGATTTTGAAATTCTTTCTCTACTCCTTTGTATAACCTATTGTTTCTTTCCCTCTTTAGATAGAAGAAGTTGAAGAAAAGATCAAAAATAGCCTTATACATACTTGGTATTGGGTTATGTTCCCTTCAAGAATCATTGCTACCTTATACATGAGCATGAAAAATCTTGTGCCATTTAGAACTAGTTTGTAGATGGATATATGCATTGATATTAAGAGTTGAATAAGGTGATATAAATAGACTTACATAATTCTTTTGGTATCAGGGAAAACTTTATGAGATTTCACATGTAATAGACCATCCTGTATCTTCTAATTAGATAAAAAATATTGGCTAATCATTATAGGAATACATGGCTATACACCAAATGTGTGCAATTTATTAGTTAGGAAATTTAACAAGTCTAAGTTATAAAATCTCTAAAATAACTGAGTTACGATAACAAGATCATGATAGGGAGTGTTCTTAATTAGATGTTTGATTATATCTTATATCTTGTTTTTGATTACTTGTTTTGTTTTGTTTCTAGTGGAATCTTAATCTACTTCAATATACTTTTTTTAGGAAATTAAAATAAATGTATTTCCAAAAGAATAAGGCTAGTCCTTAATTTGTTATATATAAGGCTAATGGTTAGGTTCCACAGAACTTAATAACCAACCACAATTACAAAAGCCAGAGATGCATACAAAAAGTAACTTGTAACCATTAATGTTACTACAAATAAGACTTAAATATATAGAAATAGTTTTAAACTCTTACACAAGAGGTTCTACATCCGGTCCAGGTACTTCTTTTGTCCATAAATCATGAATGAACTTGGATTCTATGTTGTACCTTCATTAACCATATGAATTATAAAGATGAGAAGACTTTATTGTAGATTCCAAACTCTTCCAGCAAGATCACTAATCTCTTTAAAAGCATTATTTGATATTATTATCTTTTTAGTCTAATTATGGTTTGGTAGCTAGATGCATTTGTCTAACTTCAAAATTTTATGAATTTTATTATTCCTCTCTCTATAACCTATAAACACAACAGGTAAACATTCGTAAGACAAGTAGTGTTCAATTTCTACTTGTTGAGTCTATGCTTGCCTATTGATGAGTTACTCGCCTAATCGATAATTAAGAGCCATTCATTCTTAAGGCTAGTAGTGTCAAATTTCTACAGGATTCTAGACTAGAATAAATGTGAGGTTGTCTTTAGTACCAATTAGCATAGACAAAATGATTGATTTAGGGTCTCCCCATACCTATCTTTTATTTATATCCTTAGCTTAACAACCAGAGGATAAGTATTTAAGGCTTTAAGCGCAATAGTTTTAGTTTACATTAAATTAGACTATGAAACTTTGAGGCTGTGAGGCCTAAGGATTTCCAAAAAGGATTAATTAGTGAAATTAGCAATTTTTCCAGTAACCAGATAAAGTAATCAGAGGTGATTAGGTTAGGATTATAGCTTGGTAAGTTAGCTACAACTGGAGCCATACATCTAGAGTTGTAAAACCAAGATGATCCTTGCACCACCTCTGCCACTTTGGCATTATGGTGAATTCTCTTTCTTAAAGCATTAAGATCATTCCTCATGTAAAGAGGGATGATGTTATACTAATTACCAAACAAAAACCAAAAATCTTGGCCATTCCCAATCTATTTTTAAATATATAGAGATATGGTTCTTCTACTTCTCAACCTTTTAGTGAGGGACCATAAATTTTCCCTATTTTCCTTTATATTGCAAAATTTGGTATTAGACAAAAAATACACATGCATCAATTTGGTCCATATATCCTCTTTGTGTTTAAAAAATCTCTATATTCTTAGAGATGGTAATGGGTCGGGTCGAATTAGGCTTGTAATGTCAGGTTCGGGCTAGACTCGAGGCCCAATTGGGTTTCAGACTATTTGACTTGATTATTCATATTTTTTAAAAATCCAAAACTAAGTAGTTTTGGGCAAAACAATGTCATTTTGTCGTTATCCATCAGTCGAGGCCTGGTCCTAGGCCCAGTCAACTCAGGTCATGCCTGGCCCTATTGCCAACACTATAAATTCTCTTGGCCATTAATATTTTCTTCATAGGTTTAAATGACACAAATCCAACCCGCCCTCTTGGTTTGGATTGCAAACTCTAACCATTTAATCTTAGCTCTATAAGGCTTATAAATGTTACTTGTCCACATGTGTCTTTTGATTATCCTTTCCAATTCCTTAATTAATCTACCTGGAATGATCAAGCACACTAATAGATTTGTAGTTCATGAAGAATGTTTTAACTAGTTAAATTTTTCTTGCTAGAGATGGAAATTTATTTTTACAAGAAAATATCTTCTTCTTGAAAGGTTCCAAAAAATGACTACAATCTAAATATTTAGTTTGCTTGAAGAAGATAGGCAAACTAAGATAAATGAAAGGAATTTATTGAACTTGTAAACTATAAATTGATGTAACATGCCAATATTGGTACCCCTACTGAGATAAACAATTTACTTTATCCAAGTTAGTCTTTGGACCAAACATACTAGAGCAACATTTTAAGGACTCCATGATAGTCTTTAGGGAATTGGGATCTTCACCATAAAGAAAGAATAAATCAACCACGAAAGGAAGATTGAAGAATTTAAACTAGTAACATTTATAATGGAACTTGAATGAGCTCATAGTCTTAATATTCCTTGTAGATAATTTGGTCAACACCTTTCTTTTCATTGTGAATAGATAGGGGGATACAGAGTCCCCCTGCCTAATGCCTTTAGCCCCTTGAAATAGTAAAGTAGGCTCAACATTGATTAAAGCACAATAGGAGGTAGTTGTAATATAAGAATTGATCAGGATAAAATGCTCAGGGAAGTCAAATATGTAGAGACAGTTCATTAAAAACTCCCAATCTAGGGAATCAAAAGCTTGAAGAGATCAATCTTTAGGGAGCAGCTATTGATTAATGGATTTATGTTGTAGTCTTTGAACAACTCTTAAGCAAGAAGTACATTGCCCCACATGCTCCTTCTATAATGAAAGCCCTTTAATAGTAGGTAATGAGGGGTTTAAGAGCTTCTTTTACTCTTAAGGCCAGGAGCTTAGTTATAAATTTATACACTAGCTTGCGGTAAGAAATAAGATGAAAGTCCTGTATACAATTTAGGCTTTCCTTCTTTGCAATAAGATATAGGAATGTCTTATTTAGTTCCTTTAGCATCTGATAGTGGTAGGTCACATAATGTTTTAGTGGGTAGTTTAGTGCAGGTTTAGTTGTTAAATTGAATGATTAGTGTATGTTTAGGTTAGGATTGAGTTATTTAGTTAAATGTTTATGTTTTGAGTGTTATATGGGTTAGAGCATGCTTTTGTGCTTTAATTTTATGTATTTGAGGTGCCTTGATGTATTTGTTAGTGTTTGAGAATAGATATGGAAGAACGAAGGAGAATCGGTTAGGGGGAGCCACGATCATGACAAAACCAGTTAGGGGGAGTCATGATAGTGGCCTTGTCTGCTACAATCGTGACAGAGAGCTAAATGAAGTGTCATGATCGTGGCCTGCGTGACAGACAGTGCGGACAACCTCTCGAACACGACTTACCAAGGGACATTTGAGACCTTTTGGACCCGAGAAACCCTAGGGGTTACCTAAAATAGAAAATACTATATAAAGAAAGAGAAAGTACCCTAGGGGGACCTCCAATTGTTGCCACTTTGGGAAAACTCCAAGAAGTAAGAAGAAGAGAGAGAGAGAAGAGGAAGAAGAGGAAAGAGGAGTGGGCTTCTGCTATTGCTGATTTCCCGAGCCATCCTGATCCCATACAAGTGACATTTTCTTTTCATCTTTGTTATTTTTCATCTTTGAATGTGTAAGATGGATATGATGATGTTGATGGATTTGGGAACGATGATGATGTTCTAACTTTTCCTTAGGGATATAAACTTAATTTAATGTTAATCTAGTTGTTTTTATGTTAATTCATTTGAGTGTTGTGATTATTTGTTATATCTTCATGCTTTGGTAATAAATAGAGAGAGTGAACCAAATGCAAAATGATTGAGTTGGTTAATAAGAGTTAAATGATAGACCACGTAAATAATTAAATCGGTAATTATACAGAGAGAGATCTCACATGAGACCCAATTGTTTATTAGCAGGCTTAAAAATTGATTAGGTTATAGGCCAATTGTTAATTGAGAGATGACATTTTCGATAACTTGAATTTAATTAGGACTTAGTGATTATAACTCAAGAGAGAGTAATCCACCCTTCGATATGATAAATCCCTTTCTCATAATTTGGTAATTTTTCTTGTGTGATTTTCCATTATGAATTTGGTGGTTCTCAATATTCTATTTCTTTTTTGTTAATTTTACAAATTAACTTTTTGTCAATTATCCTCACGTGTTTACTTTTCTGTTCAATTTTTTATTTTCATTTTAATAATTCTTTAGGCCTTAGATAACTTAGAATTAGATTAGTTTGACAACTCCTCGAGGGATCGACACCTTATATGCTATACCTACGACCTGTGCGCTTGTAGTATATTGAGGGTTGTAAATATATTAAAAATTGTCTCAATAAGTTTTTGGCACCGTTGTCCTGGATTAGTATAATTAGTTTAGTCTTTATAGTCTAAGGTGTTCTTATCACTTTTATGTATGTGCATTTGCATGAACACAAGAGTCACTCGAAGTTCAAGTCAGATCATTGAAACCCTACCACTCGACATCACTTGCTTGGAACGAGCCATTCAAAGAGCCAAATGCCAAAAAGAAGAAATTAAAGAACCAATGGTTGAAGAATTTCGTCAAGGAGGAAACCAAGGGAACTAACCCTAGACCTCATGGATTTATTTGAGACCGAGATTAATGTGATCAATTAAGGTGTCATTAGACTACCAGTAATGCTAAACTTTCTGAGCCCTTTTGTGTTGTTCTGTATTTGGAGATACTACTGTATATTGATAGATACATGGTTATATATGAGTTCAAAGATGTATTTGAATCCTTTTGGCATGTATGCGAGTGATATAAAATGTTATATGCCCTTATATGAACTTAGAGTTCATCGGTATGCGAAATCTTGGAGATTTTTGACGTGTAACCTTCTAAGTGTGTAAAACTGAGTCCATTGGATAGATATAACCATGTTGGTTGAATTAAATGTGTTCTGATGCCTTAGAGGCGATTAGACATGTTTTATAGACTTATTGCACACTTAGAAAGCTTAATTGAAAAAGTTGATGTACATAAGGGCTTATTTGCAAAATTGTTAAAAGTTAAAGGACTTAATTGTAATTTTTCAATTATTGGAGGACCAATTTGTAATTTTATGAAGTTAAGGGCCTTAATTATAAGTCTTAAAATTCTGAGGACCACAATAAAAATAAAAGTTTTGGTGATTCCCAAATTTTGGGCTTAACTGCAAATTTAGGAAAAGGTGGGAGGGTATAATGGTAATTTCATATAACCTAAGGGTAAAAAGATAATTTCACCATATTTTGGTCAAAGAAGAGTCAAAATTCTAGACTCTTCTTATGTGTGGCCGTGCACTTCATTGTTAAGACTTAAACCATCTTGTTCTAATTAAAAGAGAGGAGAAGAAAGGAGAAGAGAGGAAGAAGAAGAAGTTTCGGCCCTCACAAAAATTTGGCCTTATTTTTTATTCTTCAACTGAAAGCAAGGTGTTCCAAGCTAATTTGGGGTCAAGGAACTCAAATCTATCATTAGATTTGAGAAATTCTCAATGGATTTAAAGATATCACCAAAGGAAGGTTTAGGTAAATTTTGTCTCATCTCACTCTACATTAGGATTTTTCAGTTTGGTTTTAAGATATGTTGTTCTCCATACTTGAATATACATGAAACATGGTTTAGAGGAATGAAATGTGTCATGGAGATGGTTCTTAAGCCAAAACTGAAATGCCCTTCCCTTGGTGAAAGTTTGTAAATTATTGAATAACTTTTGGAATTGATGAATTGAATGAATTCTATGGTGTTAATTATACATGTATAATGTGAATTGATGATGAAGAATGAAGAAGATGTATGTTGGATAAGGTTGGGTCGAAATGATGGGAGAAGAACTAGATTAATGTAATGAGTTGTGTAATTGATAAATGTAGCTTAAATGAAGGGAATTGGTTTGAATAGAGTGGTGGAATGTGTCATTGATTGGAAGTGTTACTATATAACATGATGGGAGCATGAATTATTATCATAAAGTCTTGAAAATGTGATCTGAAAGTCATGCACATTAGGTGTTTGATAAAATGCCTAAGTGAACTTGGCTTAGGATTTAAGGCTTATAATGGTATGCATTGGAAAACACTTTCATGTTTACTTAGAGTGAACTTGAATTGTTGCTTAGATTGACGAGTAATGGTCTAATGTGCTTGGATAAAGATGTGCATAATTATGTTTTGAAATGAGTAAGTAGTGGATTAAAGGCATTAAATGCCTTAGAAAATGCAAAGGGAATGACATTATGTTTTATACACTTATGTTATGGTGTATAAATATGAATTTTATGTTTAATTAGTAATTTCATCGTATGTCTTTTTATGTATAAAGGCTCGAGAGCTGTGAATCAAGGAGTTCGTACTGAGGATTGTTGAAGTTAAGAGAGCTTACACCTTCTTTTGAGGTGAGTTGGGGAAACCATATTTCTCAAATAGGATTAGAACATCCTAAGACAAGCATGATGACTTGTATGTGAATTTTGAACCTAGGCAACGTATGTTAGAATTGAATTTCAAATGGATGCTAATATGCTTAGGTATTTAATAAATGACATTTTTTTGAACAACTTGCATTTGGAGTACAAAAAGATGGCTTTTATTTTATGAGAAAATGTTTTGGAATTTACACTTGCATAATCGAGTCATGCATGCTGCATGTTTTTGTTCTCTTTTGGCTTAGAGCCATGGTAAGGTTTCATTTTATCGGTTGGACCGATAAATAAAGGCATAGTGCCTTCTTTGATTTATGTACTTAATTGTTATATATGATTTTTGTGATTGGTAAGGAAACGATTGGACAATCGTGTGCTAGGCATAACTGATTAAGTGGCCCCCGTACCCTTGACGCAGGTACATAAAAGTGGAGTCTCCGTATCGACACCTTTCTACGGGACTTGTAGGTGATTCCACTCCTATGGTCTGGACACCGACGAGGTCATCACCTAAGGTCATGATGCTCTTGTCGACTGTAGTCCAGACTCACCACGGATGAAAGTTAAGCCAACAACGAGGATCGGTGGGTGTGTACAATAGTTTGGCCGACTATTGTTGTCACATATGATTGTTTTGGCTTATCCTAATATTTGTTTTTTGATGAGATTTGATTTATACATATGATATTTTTATGCTTTTGTGTACTGGAACTGAAACCTATGTTCACTGGATGAGCGAATTAATAGGCTAGGCCTATATGGTTCCTAACAAGTATACGTTGAGTCATAGGCTAGGCCTATGTGTTTTCTATGTGTTGTATGTTCACTTTATAGGTTATCTATACCGTCTTGGTGTGTATCGAGTTCTATTCGCGATATATGTTTTTTCTGCTCACTGAGTACATAATGTACTCACCCCCTCCGCTTTCGAACCATGCAGGTTAATTTAGTGAGCTTGAAGCTCTGTAAGGATCGTGCGGTCTTTTGACATTTTTGAGACATTACCACACGTGGGTAGTCTCTATTTTGTACTTTTGTTGCATAGTGGATTATGAACTGTTTTCTTTGGGTTGGTTATGTGAATATGCTTCATGATTTTATAAGTTTAACTTTTGACTGTTTTGTCATTGTAAAAGACCTTATGTATGAACTTTGATACTATTGTTGAGGTTGCTTTGAGTAGACTTTAAAGTCCTTAGGTTGTGGTAAAATTTTTGGTGTGAATATAGAAATGTGTTTAAAATTGTTTGCAGGTTTTGGAATTTTTAAAATACAGTCATTGTGCTGCCCAAATTTTTCAAAAAAAAAGAGAGAGATATTTAGCTAGCCTTGCATAGTCAGATTAAGGATACCATGAGTGTCTTTAGCCCGGGTATGCGGCGGTTGTCATGGGACTGATGTGGTACCGGGTCGTGACAATTAAATTGGTATCAGAGCATGGTTTTCCATTTTCAAAAGTGTTATTTCTATTTTCAAAAGGTTCATGAGCCTTAGGAGTCGAGTCAGGGTGTCGAAGTTGAGTCTCGGATTGTTAAGTTGACTTCCTTAACGGTCGGATGATTTCGACCTCGATAAGAGTACTTGTCGACATTCCTTGGGATGTTTGAGATATCGGATATGCTAGACTTAGCCTGATTTATTTTATTAAACAATGTCTTTTCTTTGATTTTATAGTGATAGCATGGTTGGATGAGGAAGGGGAAGGTGTTGCAATGTTAGACCTTTGCGACCCGAGCTGAAGGAACATAGTACTGAAGCAGTCGCAGAACTAGCGGTTGTTGGCTCATCAGCTCATAGGCAGCCTCACATCGTAACACCACCAGCGGTAGTATTTGCACTTAAGATTTGGAGACACTATCTTTATGGGGAGACTTGTCATGTATACACCAACCACAAGAGTCTAAAGTATCTAATGACACAGAAGGAGCTAAACCTCAGATAAAGGAGATGGTTGGAATTGATTAAGGATTATGACTTAATAATCGACTATCATCCAGGAAAAGCAAATCTGGTAGCCAATGCATTGAGTCGTAAGTCCTGTTCGGCAGTAACTATTAGGTAAGATCCTTACATGACACATTTGATGAGTGTGCGGAGCCTTGGGGTTAGACTCTTAGTGGCAGAGGATGACGGAACATTGATAGCACGGTTTGAAGTTTAGTTTACAGTATTTGATGAGTTCAGGAGATCGTAGGCTAACGGTCCCTAGTTAAGAGTCATTCGGGAGAAATTGCCATCTGAAGAGAGTGAGGGGTTTAGACTGAGAGAAGACGGGTTGTTATTCTTCAGGGATAGTTTGTGTGTCGAATGACCAGGGTCTCAGGCGAGCTATATTGGAGGAAGCTCATAGTTTGGCTTATGCTATGCATCCTGGTAGCACCAAGATGTATCGAACTCTTAAAGAGAGTTATTGGTGGCCAGGGATGAAGAGAGAGATGGCGGGATTTGTGGCCAGATGCCTTCCCTGTCAATAAATTAAGACAGCATTAAAAACCAGCAGGTATGTTACAGTCTTTGCCTATTCTGGAATGGAAGTGGGAGCATGTAACAATGGATTTTGTAGTTGGACTACCTTGTATATCGAAGGGTCACGATGTTATTTGGGTTATAGTGGATAGATTGACGAAGTTTGCTCATTTTCTTCCTGTCCACACAACCCACTCATTGGAGAAATTGGCAAAGTTATATATCGAGGAGATTGTGAAGCTGCACAGGGTGCTAGTTTTTATAATATTCGATAAGGATCCGAGATTCACCTCATGATTTTGGCCAAAATTTCAGGAATCTTTAAGGACTAAACTGAAGTTTAGTATTTCCTTCTTCCCCCAGATCGATGGTCAGTCAGAGAGGACTATTCAGACACTGGAGGATATGTTGAGAGCATGTGTGGTGGAATTCCAAGGGAGTTAGGATCGACACTTGCCTTTGATAGAGTTTGCTTATAACAATAGTTATCAGACAAGTATCGGTATGCTACCATATGAAGCACTTTATGGAAGGAAATGCAAGACACCTCTATGTTGGGATGAGGTTGGCACAGCCAAAATGGAAGGAGCGTAGTTGATAGAAGTCACCACTCAGAAGATAAAAGTCATTCGAGAGAAAATGAAAGTCGCCCAAGATCGTCAAAAGAGTTATGCGGATAACAGGCAACGACCATTAGAGTTTGCAGTTGGTGGCAGGGTTTATCTTCGGATATCACCATAGAAAGGTATTATTAGATTTCAGAGTCGAGGGAAGCTGAACCCTCGATATATCGGACCTTTCTGCATCCTGGAGCCTGTTGGGACTATGGCGTATAAGTTGGAATTGCTACCAGACTTGCATAGGATCCATAATGTGTTCCATGTCTCCATGCTTAAAAAGTACTTACCGGACCCATCTCATGTTTTGGAGAAACCTCTAGTAGAATTGAGGGAAGACTTGAGTTTTGAGGTGAAACCAGTTCAGATCTTCGATCGACAAATAAAGAGATTATGCAACAAGGAGGTATCCACGGTTAAAGTTCTTTGGAAGAGCGACAAGGTCGAGAAGATGACATGGGAGCTTGAGGATACTATGAGACGTCAGTACCCCCATTTATTTGTATCCTCGACTTAGGAGTTTCAAGGACGAAACTCTTTTGAGTAGGGGAGGACTTGTAACGTCGACTTTCTGAGCCCTTTTGTGTTATTATCTATTTAGAGATACTACTATATATTGATATATACATGGTTATATATGAGTTCAAAGATGTATTTGAATCCTTTTGGCATGTATGCGAGTGATATAAAATATTATATGCTCTTACATGAACTTAGAGTTCATCGGTATGCGAAATCTTGGAGATTTCTGATATGTAAGCTTCTAAGTGTGTAAAACCAAGTCCATTGGATGGATATGATCATGGTGGTTGAATTAAATGTGTTCTGATGCCTTAGAGGTGATTAGACATGTTTTATAGACTTATTGGACACTTAGAAAGCTTAATTGGAAAAGTTGATGTATATAAGGGCTTATTTGCAAAATTGTTAAAAGTTAAAGGACTTAATTGTAATTTTTCAATTCTTGGAGGACCAAATTGTAATTTTATAAAGTTAAGGGCCTTAATTATAATTCTCAAAAGTCCGAGGACCAAAATAAAAATAAAAATTTTGGTGATTCCCAAATTTTGGGGTTAATTACAAATTTAGGAAAAGTTTGGAGGGCATAATGGTAATTTCATATAACCTAAGGGTAAAAAGGTAATTTCACCATATTTTGGTCAAAGAAGAGTCAAAATTCTAGACTCTTCTTATGTGTGGCCTTGCACTTCATTGTTAAGACTTAAACCATCTTGTTTTAATTAAAAGAGAGGAGAAGAAAGGAGAAGAGAGGAAGAAGGAGAAGTTTCGGCCCTCACCAAAATTTGCCCTTCTTTTTTATTCTTCAACTCAAAGCAAGGTGTTCCAAGCTAATTTGGGGTCAAGGAACTCAAATCTATCATTAGATTTGAGAAATTATCAAAGGATTTGAAGATATCACCAAAGGAAGTTTTAGGTAAATTTTATCTCATTTTACTCTACATTAGGATTTTGAGTTTGGTGTTAAGATATGTTGTTCTCCATGCTTGAATATACATGAAACATGGTTTAGAGGAATGAAATGTGTCATGAAGATGGTTCTTTAAGCCAAAACCGAAATGCCTTCCCTTTGGTGAAAGTTTGTGAATTTTTGAATAACTTTTGAAATTGACGATTTAAATGAATTCTATGGTGTTAATTATACATGTATAATGTGAATTGATGATGAAGAATGAAGAAGATGTATATTGGATAAGGTTGGGTCGAAATGATGGGAGAAGAAGTGGATTAATATAATGAGTTGTGTAATTGATAAATGCAGCTTAAATGAAGGGAATTGGTTTGAATGGAGTAGTAGAATGTGTCATTGATTGGAAGTGTTACTATATAACATGATAAGAGTATGAATTATTATCATAAAGTCTTGAAAATGTGACTTGAAAGTCATGCACATTAGGTGCTTGATAAAATTCCTAAGTGAACTTGGCTTAGGATTTAAGGCTTTATAATGGTATGCATTGGAAAACACTTTCATGTTTACTTAGAGTGAACTTGAAATGTTGCCTAGATTGATGAATAATGGCCTAATATGCTTGGATAAAGATGTACTTAATTATGTTATGAAATGAGTAAGTATTGGATTAAAGGCATTAAATGCCTTAGAAAATGCAAAAGAAAAGCTAATGTGAATAGTAAGGAAGTAACCATGTGAGAAGTTTAATGGTCGAATCTTATAACTTAAAGGGAGTGATATTGTGTTTTATACACTTATGTGATGGTGTATAAATATGAATTTTATGTTTAAATAGTAATTTCATCGTATATCTTTTTATGTATAAAGGCTCAGAAGCTGTGAATCAAAGAGCTTGTACCGAGGATTGTTGAAGTTAAGAGGGCGTACACCTTCTTTTGAGATGAGTTGGGGAAACCATATTTTTTAAATAGGATTAGAACATCCTAAGACAAGCATGATGACTTGTATGTGAATTTTGAACCTAGGCAACGTATGGTAGAATTGAATTTCAAATAGATGCAAAAATGTTTAGGTATTTAATAAACGTCATTGTTTTGAACAACTATCCATTCGGAGTACAAAAGATAACTTTTATTATGTGAAATAATGTTTCAACATGGTTTTTGAAGATGATATTTTTATTACATATTTTGAGAAATGTTATTGTCTTTAACAAATCTGAGTTTAAAGTGCAAAGAATAATGCTTTATTTTATGAAACTACATTTTTGAATAACTTGCAAGAGATAACTTTTATTACATGAAATAATGTTTTGGAATTTACATAAGCATAACCGAGTCATGTATTTGTTCTCTTTGGCTTAGAGCCATGGTAGAGTTTCATTTTATCGGTTAGACCGATACATAAAAAATGATGCTTTATTTGATTTTTGTACTTAATTTTTGTATATGATGAAAGTCGAGCCAACACCGAGGATCGGTTAGTGTGCACATTAGTTTGGCCGACTAGTGGTGTCACACATGATTGTTTTGGCATATTTTGATGAATGTTTTCTGACGAGATTTTATTGGTACATATGATGTTTTTATGCTTTTACGCTTTTGTGTACTGGAACTGGGACCTATGTTCACCAGATGAGTGAGTTAATAGGCTAGGCCTATGGTTCCTAACTAGTATACATTGTGTCATAGGCTGGGCCTATGTGTTTTCTATGTGAGATATATTCACTTCATAGGTTATTTACACTGTTTTGGTATGATCAAATTCTATTTGTGTTATATGACTTTCCTGCTCACTGAGTACCTAGTATACTCACCCCCCTCTACTTTCCAACCATGAAGGTTAATTAGTGAGATTGAAGCTCTGACTAGATTGTACGGTCTTTTGGTAGTTTCAGGATATTACCGCACGTGGGTAATTTCTGTTTTGTACTTTAGTTGCATAATGGCTCATGAACTTTTTTATTGTTTTACTGTTTTATTACCTTGGTCATATTGATATGTTTTATAATTTTCTAACTTAACTTTTGACTGTTTTGGTTGTTATGAAAAACTTTATGTAGGAACTTTTGATACTGTTGTTGAGATTACCTTGAGTTGAGATTGCCTGGAGTTAAGATTGCCTTGAGTGGACTTTAAATTCTTGAAGTTGTGGTCAGATGTGAATATAGAATTGTGTTTGAAATGGTTTGCAGGTTTTGGAATTTTTAAAGATACGGCCATTGTGCTGCCCAAATTTTTTGAAAAGAAGAATAGATATTTAGTTAGCCTTGCATAGTCAGATTAAGGATACCGTGAGTATCCTTAGCCCGATTATGTGGCAGTTGTCATGGCCCGATGTGGTACTGGGTCGTGACAATTAAATTGGTATCAGAGCCAAGATTTTGCATTTTCAAAAGTGTTATTTCCGTTTTAAAAAAGTTTATGAGCCTTAGGAGTCGAGTCTGGGTGTCGAAAGTCTTTGGTCAAGAAGTTGAGTCTCGAATCGTTAAATTGACGTCCTTAACGGTTGGATGATTTCGACCTCAATCAGAGTCCTTGTCGACATTCCTTAGGATGTTGGGTTATCAAAAAAGTTAGGCTTAGCCCAATTTATTTTATTAAATGGTGTCTTTTCTTTAATTTTATAGTGATAGCATGGTTGGACGAGGAAGGGAAGTCATCGCTAGGTTGGACCTTTGCGACCTGAGCTAGATGATATTAGTCATCCCCTGAAGTCGTTAAATCCCCCTTTCATTATAGTCACTCCTCTTGGAGAGTAAGTGGCTTGCGATAAGTATATACTACTTGTGACATAAAGATCAGTGATACTGTGTTAGAGGCAGACCTTATTCCCCTTGACCTCTAGGATTTCGAGGTGATTTTGGGGATTGACTGGTTCGAAAGGTATCGTGCCAGGGTTGATTGTTTTAAGAAAGAGGTAGAGTTTGAACCTTAAGATGGAGTCTCGATTAAATTTACTAGTGACTGACAAGTATTAACACTTATTTGATATTGGTGATCAGGGCTAAGAGGTTGATTCGTCATGGATGCCAGGTATTCCTTGCACATGTGATTGACACTTCGACACAAAGGGTTGAACTAGGTGATGTCCCTATTGTGCACGAATTCCCCAATGTTTTTCCAGAGGAGTGACATGGAATGCCACTTGATCAAAAATTTGATTTCATTATTAACTTGGTCCTGGGGACGACACCAATATCTATACCATTGTATCGCACGACACCAACAGAATTGAAATAGTTGAAGATTCAATTACAAGTGTTGTTGGATAAGGGCTTCATCAGACCAAGTCATTCACCATGGGAAGCACCAGTATTGTTTGTTAAAAAAAAGATAGGACCCTCAGCTCAAGTGTTGATTATTGGCAGTTAAATAGGGTTACCATCAAGAATAAATATCCAATTCCTAGGGTCGATGATTTATTTGATTAGTTAAGAGGAGCTACAGTATTCTCAAAAATAGATATGAGGTTTGGGTACCGTCAATTGAAGATTGATGAGAATGATGTGCAAAAGATTGCCTTCCAGACAAGGTATGGACATTATGAATTTTTTGTAATGCCATTCGGATTGATAAATGCACCTGCAGTATTTATAGATTTCATGAACATGGTGTTCCCTCCTTATTTAGATCAGTTTATCATAGTAATCAGTGATGATCTTCTGATTTACTCTAAGAATGAAGAGGAGCATACTAGACATCTCCGGATTGTGCTACAAATACTTCGCGAAAGTCAGTTATATGTGAAGTTTTCAAAATGTGAATTTTGGCCGAGGGAGATTGGATTCTTTGGGCATGTGGTATTAGGGGAAGGTATTTTTGTAGATCCGAAGAAAGTGGAAGCTATACTTGAATAGGAACAACACAAGAATGTGACAGAAGTCTGCAGCTTTCTAGGATTAGCTAGATATTATCGGAGGTGTGTTGAGGATTTTTCTGTGCTTTCAACTCCTTTGTCGAGGCTTACCTGAAAGGGAATAAAATTTCAGTGGGATGAAAAATGCAAGGCGGGTTTCCAAGAGCTGAAGAAGTGGTTGACTTTAGCACTAGTGCTTGCCTTACTTACCCAGGGAGTAGGATATGAGGCATACAGTGAAGCCAGTCACTAGAGACTTGGCTGTGTACTTATGTAGGTCGAGCGAGTAATCGCATATGCTTCTAGACAGTTGAAAAAGCATGAGCTAAATTATCCCACACATGATTTAGAGCTTGTAGTCATAGTTTTTGCACTTAAGATTTGAAGACACTATTTTTATGGGGATACTTGTCGTATATAAACCAACCATAAGAGTTTGAAGTACCTAATGACGCAAAAAGATCTAAATCTCAGACGAAGGAGATGATTGGAATTGATTAAGGATTATGACTTAATAATCGACTATCACATGGGAAAAGCAAATGTAATAGCTGATGCACTGATTCGTAAGTCCTATTCGACAGTAAGTGATAGGCAATATCCTTACATGACATATTTGATGAGTGTGCGGAGCCTTAGTGTTAAACTCTTAGTAGCTCAGGATGACGGGACATTATTAGCACAGTTTGAAGTTCAACCGATTTTATTTGATGAGATAGTGGATTTTGTAGCCAGATGCCTTCCTTGTCAACAGATTAAGGCAAAGCATCAGAAACCAGCAAGTGTGTTACAGTCTTTACCTATTCCAGAATTGAAATGGGAGCATGTCACATTGGATTTTGCAGTTGGGTTACCTAGTACATCGAAGGGTCACGATGTTATTTAGGTTATAGTGGATAGATTAATGAAGTCTGCACATTTTCCTGTCCACACAATTACTCATTGGAGAGATTGGCAAAGCTGTATATCGATTAGATTGTGAAACTGCACGGGGTGTCAGTTTCTATAATATCAGATAAGGATCCGAGATTCACCCTATGATTTTAGCCGAAATTCAAGTAATCTTTAGGGACTAAACTGAAGTTTAATACTGCCTTCCACCCCTAGACCGATGGTCAATCAGAGAAGACCATTCAAAAACTGGAGGACATGCTGAAAACATGTCTGATGGAATTCCAAGGAAGTTGGGACCGACACTTGCCTTTGATAGAGTTCGCTAATAACAATATTTATTGGACAAGTATCAGTATGCCACCATATGAAGCATTATATGGGAAGAAGTGCAGGACACCTCTGTGTTGGAATGAGGTTCGTACAACCAGAATCGAAGGAGTCGAATTGATAGAAGTCACCACTCAGAAGATGAAAGTCATTCGAGAGAAGATAAAAGTCACCCAGGATCGTCAAAAGAGTTAAGCAGATAAGAGGTGACGACCGTTAGAGTCTGTAGTTGGTGACAGGTTTTTTCTTTTCGCGGATATCACCATGGAAAGGTATTATCAGATTTTAGAGTTGAGGAAAGCTAAACCCTCGGTGTATCATACCTTTTCATAGCCTGGAGCGTGTTAGGACTGTGGCGTATCGATTGGAATTGCCACCAGACTTGGATAGGATCCATAACGTGTTCCATGTCTCAATGCTTAAAAAGTACTTATTGGATCCATATCTTGTTTTGGAGTCACCTCCAGTAGAACTGAGGGAAGACTTGAGTTTTGAGGTGAAACCAGTTCAGATCTTGGATCGACAGATAAAGAGATTACACAGCAAGGAGGTACCCACGGTTAAAGTTCTTTGGAAGAGTTACAGGGTTGAGGAGATGACATGAGAGCTTGAGGATACTATGACACATCAGTATCACAATTTATTTGGGCTCTCGATGTAACACCCCACTATTTGTGATTGGTTTGTTCATTGCAGACATATCTGTTCACTATTTCCGTCTACACTCGACCTTTACCAGTATAATATTCCTTTATGTATGCATGTCCAGTTATTTCATGTGCACAAATTTCACTGTTCACTAGTACCAGTATGCATGGACAATACTAATA
>JAOSBL010000008.1:30251778-30266202 GCA_027568915.1 Erythroxylum roraimae
TTGAAAAGTCTATGAAAGCTTTCTGCAAAACATCCTAAACATAACGTATTCAGTAGATAAAGCTATAGTCTTTATCCGATGGTTAACAAAATAGAAACAACGTTTGCTTTCATTTTTAATGGACAAAATTCTGGCAAAACCTAGAAAACAAATAGGTTATTATCCAGAAACATTAAAACACCACAAAAGTTTCTTTAAAACCGAATACACGACATTTGTTAACGCAGTTTGACACACCTTAGTTACGTTTACGGGGCCCTCACCTAGCTTAATTACTTTCACTTGTAATATAATAATAGTTTTACTCAAGGCATTACAGAGCTAACTCACCTAACCCTTGACACTATTTCTCGTCCTTACTACCTATGAAAGTAAATCATACTCAATAGTACGACCGTCTCGTATTAACTTTAACAAAGGATTTTCTTAACAATGTTTAATGATAATGATACGAAATAAACAACTCAAGTGATTAAACAATAAAGAACGTAAATAAAAACGCTTGAAAGAATAAACAAACAACTTTCCTAATAATTTCAGCTTCTTCAAAGAGAGATCGGAAAGTTGTTCACCAAGAAACATAAACGTTTCTTCATCAAAACGTTGTAAAATCATAGCTGCAAAATTCACAACAGTTGCTGGAATTTTTCACACGTCAACAGCACTATAAACAACCACCAGAAACATACTCAATCAATACTCAATCCACTCATCAAACATCACACCATCGACCAAGAATAGCAATTGCAACTTCTGGAATTTTCTCACAGCACAACCACAATCAGCAATGTTGAAATATAAAGTGAGAGTTTGTCCCACATTGAAAGAATATATGACCTTGAGCATGCATATAAGCCTAGTGAGCTATTCCTCTTATCAACAATTTGTTTTAGGATTCATTTAAGCTTGTAATGTGCTCATTTTATTTAGGCCCAATCTTATAAAATTTAACATGGTATCAGAGTAGGCTGCTCTTGGATTAAGTCGTCACCACCTCAACATAATAGACTGTCATATGTTAGGCCTTAAATTAGCCCACACGTGACGGGGGCATGTTCAAATATAAAGTGGGAGTTTTTCCCACATTGAAAGAATATTGGCCTAGAGCATGCATATCAGCCTAGTGAGTTAATCCTCCTATCACCAATTGGTTTTAAGATGGAACCTCAAATTGGGCTTGTACGTACTCATTTTACTTGGGCCCAATCTTATAAAGTATAACAAGTAGCCATAAAACTAACACCATGAACAATAAGACAGCCACCAAAGATTCAAGCACATATCGGCAAAACCCAGCTACAAAAATCAACGCTTTCAATCTGCTCCATAGCCTACCTCAACAAACGTTTAAAGCACAAGAAAACGCAACTTTGAGAATCACACAAAATCAACAACTTTTTAGCCCAACGTTGTCGTGCAAAGATGGATAATAATCTCCCCCTTTTAGGCATTATTTGTCACACATATGAAACTCCTCCTAAAGGAGATAATTGGACATATAATATCAAAGTCACAAACCAGATGAGAACTTACAAAAGAACTCCCCTTAATCAATCAATAAGATCCAAACATAAGCAATCATCCAAAGATACAAATATCCAAATAAACAATAATCATCCATTCTCCCCTTTGGACAAAAAGATGCCAAAAAGTAAGACTAATAGTCACATCTTGCCCTGAATTGAACACTCACCAGAAACAATCATATATCTCCCCTTTGGGACAAAACAATGCCAAAATGAATAATGACTTCAATGTGATCAATCTCAGCGAATAAAGAAGCATAAAAATCAGCAGTAGGTGCAGCAAAATAATCATAAGCACACCAAGATGAAAATTTATCACAAGTCAAAGCACTAGCCAACATATCATTACTTACATCAAAGTCATCCGCATATGACTGATTAAATTCATAAACCCTAAAAATGCATTCAACGAATCATAATCAAACTTAATCAATCTCTTCCTTACATAAACCATATGAACGTAAATTTTCTAAATTCATATAGCCCACGATATAAAGAGAAATCAAGATAAACTTAAGAAGCTCAAATCATAGAAAATATGAATCTTCCTACAGATCTCCAATCAAGCATCAACATATTCTTGACGTAACTCCGTAAATCAACATTCAGAAGTAAAAACAGAGCCTCATTCTCACATCAAATATATTATTCAACAAGTGAGAAAAAAATTCAAATTCACGTCAATCACTTGAACCTTATAAAACCCATAAAAACTCAAAAAGATTAGATGTTAACTCCTTCGAACCTCCTTTTTTTTAGACAACATCAAAATATACTTCAAAAATGTAAAGCATACAGTCCCTGTGCCTTTCGAAGAAATTCAAACCTGGGCTTATTCCTCGTCACATCATTTATGTCATCAGATATCTGGTTGGTTTCTTTTTCAGTAACAACTAACTGTGGATCTGGATAGTTTCTGATATTAACTCCCTTGAGTGTTTGTTCTGATATGTGGGCTGATTGTTTCTAACCCAAGTATGTTTAGGTAACATGGGTCGCTGCTGGAAATTTAATGAAGAATATCTAGATTTTCGATTTGACCCCTTTGAAATATCATTGGTAGTAACTTGTAACATTTCAGTCTTATATGCTCGATAACTCCACAAAAGTAACATGTAGGTATGAACTTCCAATTCTTCATTGAGATTTCTCCTTGGACAGTTCTGATTGCACCACGTTTCTCATCATTAGACTTAGAACATTCACTTTTATAGCCAATGCCTTGGAGATCTCCTTTAATCTTACCAATTTCCGGCAATGGTTCTAATTTTTTCTGTACCTTCATTTAGCATTCTTATTCCTTTTTCCGTGCTGACCAACTTCAATTTTGTTTCACCAAGCTCATATAATGTAGACAACAACTTCTTCTCTAGATCTTGAATGATGTTCTATATGGAGAGGTGTTCCTTCTTTAGCTTTTCATTTTTCTCGCATGTTTGCACTCATTTTGCATACGTTAATTTATAGGCTTCATAGATATCCTCCTTTTTGTCATTTGAACCACTGTCATCATTGTCATAATTTGAGGTTAAACTTTGAGCTGATTTATCTGCGTTTTTTCCTGAAATTTTCTTATTTATCCACGTTTCCATCATTGGTTTCTTCCTTCTTGGTTGCTGTTAAGCAAGTAACTGGACTTTTGTTGTATAAAGCAACCAACGCAGCACTGCTCACAAATTCTTCTTCACTACCATATTGACTTCTGGATTCATTCTCAGTCCAAGTTCTTGTATAGGACTTTCCTTTTCTCTTCTTCAAAGTATTAGTACATTCCGCTTACGTATGTCCAAAGCCTTGACATTCATGACATTGAATTTTCTTCATTTTTTTCACCTTTTTGAGCTTTAGCTTGTTAATTGAAATTACTATTTGATGAGCTCCCATTGTTTTTCCTAAAATTGGATATATTCTTTTTCACTTTCTTTAACCACTTGCTGAAATTTTTTGTCAATAACTTCATATCCTCATTCTCATTATATTTATCTTTGAAATCATTCACGACTTTATTAATCTCTGCTTACAATGCCAATCCTTTGTTCCTCTCTTATTTGCCCCTTAACAAATTCATCTCAAAATTGGTAAGAATTCCAATTACCTTATCCAATGACAATTCATTGATATCATGAGCTTGCTCGATTGCTGCAATTTTCAGTATGAACCTCAGAGGCAATGATCTCAATGTCTTCTTAACCAGTTTTAGGTTAGAGTACTTCTTCCCGAGTTGATGTGCTTGGTTTACTATGTCACACAGTCTCTTATGGAAATCTCCAATGGTTTGACTCTCATCCATCTTCAGCTTTTCAAATCTCACAGCCAACATCTAAAGTTTTGAGGCTATCACAGATTTCGATCCGTCATTTATAATTTGCAAAGTATCCAATGCTTCTTTCGCCGATTCACAGGCTGACATCATAACAAAGTGACCTTCATCAGTTGCACTAAACATGACGTGCAGGGCTTACGAATTTCCGTGCGTTCTCTCTTCTTCAACCTTTGTCCACTCAGATGCATCTTTAAGCTTGCTTCTCCTTTTTCATTGGTCGTTACTGGATGTGTCTAACCATTTAAAACTAAGTTGCATGCTTTTGTTCTTTGTGCCTGAATGAATACTCTCATCTGTGATTTCCATGTAGGATAATTTAAACCATCTAACAGTAGTGGTCTGATGATTGATGCCCCTTCTCTTATATCCATAATTACGAAACACGAATCTGCACCAACTTGACATACCAAGTTCTGATCCGATGATCCGCTTTGATACCAATTGTAAATTTTCAAAGGTGTGTAGTTTCACAAAATTTCTAATTCAAGCACAGTTGTTTCTAGCATTAACGAAAATAGTAAAATAAATGCAAAATAAACAAATCAACACACGAAATGTATTAACGCAGTTCGACTCATCTTTGCCTACGTCTGTAGGGCTGGCCCAACTTAATTACTTTCACCTGTGATACAACAATAGTTTTACCTAATGCATTACAAAGCCGACTCACCCGGCCCTTGATACTATTCTTTGTCCTTACTACTCGTAAGAGTAATAATACCCAATAGTACGACTGCTTCATACTAACCTCAACAGAGGATTTTCTCAGCAATATTTAATGATAAAGATACAAAATAAACAACTCAAGTGATTAAACAATAAAGAACGTAAATAAAAACACTTGAAATAAGAAACAAACAACTTCCCTAATAATTCCATCTTCTTCAAAGAGAGATATGAAAGTTGTTCACCAAGAAAGATAAAAGTTTTTTTTTTCCACCAAAACATTGTAAACATCAAAGTTACAAAATTCACGACAGTTGCTGGAATTTTTTGCACACCAACACCACTATTAACAACGACCAGAAACATACCCAATCAACACTCAATCCACTAAACAAACATCACACTATCGACCAAGAATAACAGCTGCAACTTCTGCAATTTTCTTACACCACAACTTACAATTAGCATCCACAAAACTAACTCCATGAATAATAAGACAACCACCAAAGATTCATGCACACATCAACAGAACCCAACTACAAAAATCAGCGCTTTCAACCTACTCCATAGCCCACCTCAATAGACGTTCAAAACATAAGAAAACTCAGCTCTAAGAATGACACAAAATCAAAAACTTTTCAGCCCACTTTTGTCGTGCAAAGATGGAGAATATGTAGCATTAACGACAACTTAACAAAAGAAAAGTGGAAAACACACACATCAGCCTAGGTTGCGTGAAACCCCAACAGAAAAATAGCTACTCTCTCATCCAATAAGCAATGACAATTACAAAAAAAAAAAAAAAACACAACTCAAAACTCTGCACAAATCACGTGATTTAGCCTATAAAAGTTTGCAACAGATAGAGTTGTAGCTAAACACAATCAACTGGTAGAGATCATCAAAAATCACTTTATGAATCTCAGCTGCCAAGTCATCCAAAAATGACACCATTAAGCCCATATACATACGAATCTCAGCCACAATCTTGCTACTATAATCAAGTTAAATTTTCAGAAGATAACCATTATCATATCCCATCTTGATTAGAATTTGAAACTTATCAAACTTGTTTTGGAAGAGTCCCACAAAAACTCAACTAAGTCCAATTATGAAATAATGTCTAAAATTAAATAACTAAGATATTGTAATCTATATCGTAACAGTAACAATAGTTAATTAAGAAGGTAACAAAGACTTGAAGTTTTCGGTCTCCTATAGCCGAACACAATACCGAGAAGTAAACAAGCTGTGGTTGCCATTTCGCTATTAAGACAGTGTGATAGGGACACAGACATACATATATGCATGTTTGAAGCGGAAAGTATATGAAAGGAGTGGAGGTTCTCTCGGACAACCATAGTTGACCGGCGTATTGCAATCTCGTGTTAATCTGAATGTGGAACCCGACATCCCCGCAACCTCTGCACGGGTAGTTAAATATTAGAAGCAAACTTATATGTACAGTTTGCTTTAGAATCATTCTGTATATTATAACTTTCTGTTATCTGCAAAGATTTCTTCTCAGCATGCTAAAAAGTAAAAATACTTGCAATAACTTAACTTGAGAAGACTTACTTCTAGGCGTGCAAACTAAACATTTGGCCTTCGCACCAAAATTGTCAGGCAATTGAATCTCCCCGTGAGTCATGTCAACGTTATAGACAATAAGGTCCTATGAAGAAACTTTATGTGGTGCTGAGCTCATTTAGTATATTCAATTTCTTGTTTATAGACCTATCAATCAGTTGCCCAAGATATGCAACTACTCAAATTTCCCACGAATGATGATGGACTTTTAGGTGGGTATCTTCTCACCACTTTGACAATTCCATCATCTGGTTAACAATGCTGATTGCAGTTTTTCCACCTAAATTATCTTTTTCTACTCATTTCTTTTTACATTAAAACTGTAATATAATTAGTTTACGTAAAACTTCCTCCATTTTGAGGGAGTCTCATTTCGTGATCCATCTTTATTTTCCCGACACCCAGGAAAAATGACTCTAAAAACCAATCCCTAGTCAGGACATAGTCTTTTGAGGCAATTCAAAAAATTGATGCAGAAAAGTCGTCTACTTGAATAAAATAGACTGTTGGTTTGTTGTCTTCGCGATTACATATTTAATTTGTCAAGGAATTTGCCACTATAATATTCATTAACTAATACAATATTCTTTGTCCTTTGATAAAACAATTATCAGTGGTTGTTCATAAAATTCTAGATAGGCCACTTTAGATAGGTTTCAAGAATTGATAACTTGACAAAAAAACAAATGAGACGCTTCTTATCTTGTTGCTATTATGTCAACAGCAGATGATTTAAATTAATTAAACCAGCGTCCGTGGCTAGATGACTAAATAATAAGCTCAGTTATGTGCATTGCACATGACTTTGTTGCACTAGCAAACGATAAGAAATTGAATTTTAGTATCTGCAAAGGAAGCTTTTTAATTTTATTGGACATGCAACTACGTAACTCAAAAATAGTAACTGAAACTTACCGGTAGAATTTATACCTTAAGGTGAAATATCCTGGACCTAGATCGCTGTGGAATTCTAAACTGATTCGTTTATTTGCTGTCATTTACAAGAAATTGTAATAACAATTTTGACAAAGAGTTTTATGTACTAAATTATTCATTCTTAGATGATTTTATCTACAATATTTGATTGAAATTGTTTTATGTTTTTTTTACCGCAAGTGCAAGGCATACTTGTAATAAACACTAGCGAATATGGATCGTTTTGATTAGGATTACAAGTACTAGTAATTATCCTTCTTTCTATTATCTAACTGACAAATATTGGGGACCCTAATTCATCAAAATCAAAATTAAAATAATAAACTAAAATAAATCAACATAGTTGATAAGTTAGAATTACAGTTGCAATAAGAACCAATCAATAAAATAACAGTATCTATAATTCAAATCCCCTTAGGACTTCTCATGTAATCATGACTTTAATCAATTTAGTTTAAAGTTTATTGGACCATGAAAATTTCTCAATTATACTAATGTCTTTCTCAAGCCTATTAACACTTAATCTTAAGTTGATTCATTGAACTCTCTTTCTAATTAAAACTCATAAAATTGCCTTAATTGATTTATGAATTCAACTATTATGTTTGAGCTAATCTAGAAGATTTATATCGACTTATCTCTATTTTTACATGTAACTCCTTTCAATTATGTTATATCTATTTATGCAAAGGATTTTTCAATTTCAACTGTATAAAATCAAACATGAATCAACATGCTGACAATATTAATTTAAAAATAACAAAGAACGTATAATTGAATCTCAATAAAACTAAAGAACAAAACAAAACAAAACAAAATTACAAGGTTTGTCCAGAGATTCATCTAATCCATATACCAAAAAATTTAGTTCTTAATCATATGCAACATAACATCAAAGTTAAAGAGAAAATAGAAAATCAAGGACAATATATGATGAAATTCCTTTAATCTTCAAAAACTTCACTCTAGATTGATGAAAATTCACTCCAAACAATATGAGCCTAAAAGTATGACCAAATCATCACTTCTCAACTTTCTCATGCTTAGGCATTTGCTTATGCTAAAGCAAATAATCATTTAAATTTATCAACTCTTCTTAATATCCACCCCTCCTCCATCTCATACAGTAAAAGGAATATATAACATAATATAATGATAATACAAGCTCATATGATAAAAACCTCATAATTAAGGCTTTTATGTGAAAAATTCTAAGCACTTTCATTCAAATCAATATTCAAAACTTTCATTTATAATGTATAAAGTAAAAAAAAAATCCATCTAGTCATACTTTCATCCTTTCATATTCTAACTTAATTCATTGATTCATAACAATTAAAAATGCTTCAAGATAAGAATTGACAAATTTAAGATCTTTATAAAGAGGAGTCAATAAATAAAAAATTAAAATATGCTTGAATCATAATTAAATCCATATTAAAATCATAATACCCCTTCCTTACACTTCAAGATGTACATTGTCTCTAATGTACATAATAAAGCACAAAAAATAATAAAAAATTAACTTGAATAAAAGGTAAAGTGAATTGATAATTCCCTCTTTTATAATATAGAAGTTTGTATCCATGGCATGAATCCATCCATTATCAGTCATCCTTCCTAAAATCAAACAAAGTATAGCATCAAAAAATAGCAAGAAAATATAAGAAATACAAACCATTTATATCTATGAAAAATTTACAGTTTAATATATATAATGTTTTTGCCAACTATCAAGACAATATAAAATAAAATCAAAATCAAAATCAAACAAAAATAAAAATAAAAATATCCAATCATTTTTTTAGAGTCAGACGATCTAAATAACCATATTAGATAAAGAGTTTAATATCTAGTTATATGTCTTCTCCTACTTTATCTCTATTTATGGATTCGTTTGGACGAAGGGAGTATCATGCTCAAGATTTTCTTCAGGCACTGCTTTTGCTTGCATAGGGTCATCTGGCTATTGAGGAGTCGACAATAATGTATGGGCTTTTATAATTGGAGGTAGGAGCATAAGTCTCAAATGATTAACGATCTGCATAAGGACCTCCTTTATCCATCGATTGTGCACCAATAGTCTTGCCATCCACCTTGCCAGATCTATCTATCCCTCTCAAATGGTTCGCTCCACCCTTAAGATCTAACACATGTGCTGCTCCAACTGAGCGATCTTGAGTTGCTCTAAATGTGGAGGTGTAGAAGGTCAATCATGAGTGCCTATACTTGCTAAAGAGTCATCTTATAACTCGGGTGTCACTAGAGATTGTGGTGGGGGAGCATCTCGTTTAGGTTACTATTCCATATATTAGGGCAATCCCTTTCTACTTTGTCTGCAAACATGAGCTCTTGATCTCCTAGAGTATAAGTTAACCCTTATTGACTTTGCCTCCTTTACATTGTCCCCGTCACTCTTAGAGTGTCAAAACTTACAGGTACCATGTGACGCAGCAGCCTCATCTTAGGTAGCTGCTCTAGTAGACCCGTGACTCTAATTAATTTGGCAATATATGAGCCAACGCAGATAGCTCCCACTCTAGCATCATATGGTTGGTGTTTGAAGAACCAAGCTAAGGCATAACATTATTTTATAAGGGATGATACTCAATGTTTATGTTAAAAATTAATCTATAAAGTCTACGAAATTGTAAAGAAAATTAATCTTGAAAATTATGTACACAATTAATCCAAAAAGCCTAGTAAAGTATGTGTAATTAATTATAAAGAAATATTTTATATGAATTCAGAGTCCAAAATGACAAAAGCTAGGAAGTAAAATAAATACTGGGAAAAATATCTAAAATATTTTGTAAGTCACCACTGACTTTTCTAAAGCTATAAATAGGCCTAAAATGTAAGCCACTAAAATAAGAAGAACATTGTCAGCATATTGCAAGCCAAAGTAATAAGCTCTTTTTATAAAAAATCCTTCTCCTCCCCTTGCACATCCCTAAAATCTAATAGTGATATTAGAATAATTTTGGTCTTTTTAAATGGCTTTCCTTGCTTCTTTCCAACTTTCGACTGTACCTAAAACCTTAATTCCAAATTTTAATAGGGAAACATATAATAATTGTAACGTCCAAATGAAGACTCTATTGATCTCGCAAAACTTATAGGATGTTATAGAGAGTGGTTTTGAAGTGTCAACAAGCCAAAAAGAATCAGTTATGGATAGAAATACAATAAAAGGAGTACAGGAAAAATGAGCAAGATGATGCCAAGGCCTTGCTATTCATCCAACAAGGAGAATTTTCCAAGGATTATGGAAGCAAGCAATGTAAAAAAAAAGGTGTGGGAGACACCTAAAAATGAGTTCAAAGGTATAGATAAGGTAATATCCTTCAAACTCCAATCCTTATAGAAAGATTTTGACCCATTCTTATCACAGGAAGATGAATCATTACAATCTTTCTTTTGTCGTATCTCTAATATCTTTAATCAAATTAAAATATATAAGGAAACATTAGAAGATAAGAAAATAAAAAAAAAATGTTAAGAAGTCTTCTGACAAAATATGATCATATTGTGGCTACCATAAAAGAATCAAAAGATTTATCAAAACTCTCTCTAGTAGAATTAATGGGCTCTATAGAAGCTCATGAAGCTAGACTAAAAAGATTCGGGCTACCATTAGAACAAGCATTCTAAACAAAAATAAATATCTCCAAAAATGATGGATATAAGAAAAATAGGCACGGTAAAAATTCTCAAAGAAGAGGAACACTTACTAATTATGGTAGGGGAAGAGGAAAGCAAGAGAGCAATCACACATCAAGCTTATATTATAAATTGTGTGAAAATAATTATGAAACAAAAGATTGTCGATACAAATGCAAAATATAAAAATACATCGTTATTACGAAAAAGATTATTGGTACCAATAAAAGGAAAAAGTAAATTTCTTAGTAAATAATGAATCTTTTGATTATGCAATGTGATCATAAGAATCGAGGGAAGTACATTGATAGTGCTTGTTCAAACCACATGACAAAGAACAAAAATTACTTTATGCAATTAGATAAAATTGTGAAAGCCCAAATTATACTTATTGATGGAAATATACACTCTATTAAAGGAAAAGGCACTATTACTGTTCAATCCCAAGATGATAACCAAAAATACAGCCATTATATTTTCTATATACCAGTCTTTGCTCAAAATCTATTATGTGTAAGTCAATGTATTTGCAAAAATTATAAGGTTATCTGTAATATCCTGTCTCCTAAATTGTTGATGGTTAAAAGTTTAGAAGATTAAGCGCATGCATATTGTATTAATCAATTGACATATTTTGGGTTGCTTGGATATGATTTTGATAAATTAGAATTAAATTAGAAATTGATGGATTTAAGTTAGTGATTCGGAGTTAATTGTTAAAAATTGGAAGTTTGAGGAGTCAATGTGTAAATTGGCTTAGTAAAATTCCTAAATGGTAAAATTGGAGACAAGTGGCGTTTTATATTTGTGACAAGTGGAACTTTATATTTGCGACAAGTGGCCCTTTAAATTTGTGAAAAATGGCACTTTAGACTTGTGACATGTGGAGCTTTAGAATGGTGACATATGTAGCTTTACAAATGGTGACATATGTAGCCTTATAATTGGTGACATGTGTAGCCTTATAAGTAGTGACATATGGAGGCATAAATGAGTGACATATGAAGCCTAAAGTTAGTAACACATGGACCAATAGAACAGTAACATATAGACCAATAGAAGGATAACATATGGATCAATAGAATGGTGACACATAGACTAATGAAATGGTGACACATGGATTTGTTTGACTTGCTTCGAACTTTCTAGAGAAAATAAATGTAAAAGGCAACATAAGGGAGAGTGAGGGTAGAGGGAGAAAGACAAAAAATGAGAGAGAGAAGGAAAGAAAAAAGGGAAGAGAAGAGGAGAAGGAAAGAAGTTACCAAGGTAAGTCAAAATTTTGGTTTCAATTTCATCTTCTTATTTCGATATGTTTTACATATCTTTAGAGCATGAATTTGAAGAAACTCAACGAACAAAAGTTGTAGATATAGATCTTAGCTTGACCTCTATGAAAGTAGCTTGATAAAATAGTGACTAGAGTTGAGTTATGCTTGTTTCCCTAATACTGCTCATGATAGACCCCTGTGCAGGAACCTTGTATTATTTCTTGATTTTTGAGGGCTTTAGAATCCGAATTAGTCAAAGTATAAAACATGAAAAATGATTATTGATATCATATTAATGCTTCTGTAAAAATGGCTTGGAAGATGTCTTGATAATGATTTATTGTTATTTGAGCATTGGTTGCCAACCTATTTCTTACCAAAAAATAGGACAAAATTTGGATAGGGATTGTATTCTAAAGGGAGATGTTGTTCATGTAATTTTTAGATATATTAAGACTAATGGAAGTCTAGTATTAAAGGACATAAGAATCATCGTATTTGGAGTTTTGTAGAGAGAGTTATGATTAAAAGAAGACAACTTGTTCATAAAAGAACATTAGGAAGAAAAGGATATAAACATTGCACTTAAGGATTGCATACATATTCTCGATATTCTTTATCAGTGACCAATGTTCATATGCATGTCTAATAGGCTCTCAGAGTGATTATCAATACCCAGATATTGTCGGGACGTCAAGGAAATAGCTCGCTGGAGTGTTATGTGAGTTAACCTAGATGTTTCTCACTATGATTTATTTGTTTTTGGTTAAATTTCAGTTATTGAATTGTTACTTATATAATTGTTATAATTTCGTACATTGTTGGTCGGAGGAGTTTGATACTCAGGACTGTATGGAAGTGTTTTCAAATTGAATGTCAATTGTTGATTATGTGATTATCCTTGAAATGCTTATTTGATTCAAATTGAATGTGAATTCTAGATAATTAGTTACATTGATGAAAGCAAATGATGCGTGAGATGATTCATATCATTGCATTTGACATTCATGATAAGTTAATGGGAGATATGATCAAAATGACCAATACGTAAACATTTAGGGCAAAATGCTCGTGGTCAGGCCTAAGGCTCGTAATGTGATATTAGGGCTTAATGCTCGTAATTTGAGATCAGGGCTTAATGCTCGTAATGTAATCAGGACTATAATGCTCATTAAACTGGCCAACAGAAAATTGTTTGAAACCCGAAGCGTGAATTGACATATTTGATCACAACAAAAAGAAAGGAGAAATAAAGAACACGTGCATTTGTATTCACCTTTTTGCATATATGATATGTTCTAATTGAATCAAAATATTGCAATACATTTGGATAACATTGATAATACGATGTGTTGATTAGAACTGTTCTATGTGATATGATTGTTGATGTGCAATAATATGTTGCTGGAACTGTACTCTATGATATGACTTACGTGAGTACATCGATGATGGTTCACTCACTGAGTTCGTAAACTCATCAAAATTGCAATGTTGTTTTCAGGTCTAGGAGAGATCTAGCTAGTCTAGTTGGAGTGTAGCTTCTACATTTGGACATAAGTTAGTGGTTAGGATTAGTTGTACCTGTAGATGTCTCTAGTTATTTTGCATCATAATAACATTGTCACATTATCTTGTTAATATCAAACTTTCTTTATGTTTTTTGAATATTACGCTAATTGTGATATACCACCGGTTGCTACTTGGTGTATGATTTGGGTATTAAATATAATGCCAAGATTTATGAAATGTTTTGTGCGTATATATATATATATATATATTTGAGACAATTTAAAAGAAAGTTGAGCTTTCCTTTATGTGGTTTACACAGGTTAAATATGGAAGGTATTTTTGAAAGTAAGGTCGAACTTTGGCAATTTGTTGATTAAAATGCCTCAGTGCTATATGATATTATGTGTAAGGTGAAAAAATCTTTTTAAATTGTTTTCTAACATATCATTTCAGTAAAGTATAGCCTTGAATATCCTCTTATATGCTCGGGACTATGCTCTATTGGAGTGGTATGTTACACTTTTTCTCTATAAGAGAACCTTTACCTTTCAAATTTTAGTTGGTCTTAGTTCTTCTTGGAATATTAAGAATTGTGGAATGCCTTCTTTCTGTTTTTCACTTAGACTCATCATAGTACTTCCTTTTCTTAGTTTTTAAATCCTTATAAACATAACTTAACCATATATGGAGTCTCCATATATGGCTTATAATCTTTAAGATATTTATCGATAGGTGCTTCATAGCATCTTATATCATCTTAATATTTATATTATGGGTTAAGTGCATTTTCACGTGCTCCTAATATAGAGGCAAGAATATGTAACAACTTACACTAGCTCAATATGAGATAAAATATGACTCACGTCCCTCGGTTCACTATGTTTGACATTAGCTTCATATGCCTCTTCATTGAATTCTCCTATCTCATATTCTCATTTAT
>JAOSBL010000008.1:30445104-30462291 GCA_027568915.1 Erythroxylum roraimae
CATGCGGAATGTGACAAATGTCATCCTACACATGGTATTTGGCTTCACTCATCAACTTGTCCCTTTAAGCCTTTAACAAACGTACAAGTAATATTAGTCCCTGAAAAATTCACGATATTTTTATAACTTGGAGATGTCAAATTGGTGGAAACAAATGTTCATCTAGAAATGTTTCTCCAAAAGGAATATCATTTTTTTATCAAGCAGTTAAGGTGATCAGTAAACCACGTTCTCTACCCCTTCTTATCTCTTATTTTCAAATCAACTCTTGGAGGAGGAGAATTCATGTGATTAATCTTGGCTTTGCTCCCTTCTTGGTAAGCAAGTACTTCAAAGCTACATGATTAGAGTAAACAATAACTTTTAGTGCTCAACAAGTATGAAATTTTTCTAAAGCAAACACAATAGATAAGAGCTTTTTTTCGATAGTGGAATAATTCAGTTGGGTTGGACTCGAAAGTTTCCAAAGTCTAGTAGATGGCATGTGTAGTTTTGCCCACGTTTTGTTCTAGAATCGCCTTTATTACGTAATCACTTGCATCACATATGATTGTAAAGGGAAGGCTCTAGTTTGAAGCCTGAATCACTAGTGGAGACATCAAGAGCTCCTTAAGTTTGTCAAATGCCTCCTTCCACTTATCGTCGAACTCAAAAGAGACATTTTGTTGTAATAGCTTGCATAAGGAGAGGCCATATTCAAGAAATCTTTGATGAACCTGCAGTGAAAACCTGCATGCCCAAGAAAAGAACGAACTTCCCGCACATTTGAGAGTTAAGATAAAACAAAAATGAGATCAATTTTAGACTTATTCACCCCTGTACCCTAAAAAGATACAACATGCCCTATAACTATAATTTCTACCATAAAATGACTTTTTTCCAATTAAGTACAAGATTATTTTTGATACATGTTTCTAAAATAAATGCAAGATTCTCTAAGCAATCATCAAAAGAACCATAAACACTAAAATCGTATATAAATACTTCTATGATCTTTTCAACATAGTCAGAGAAAATGTTCACTATGCATCTTTAGAAAGTGGCAGGTGCATTGCACGAATCAAACAACATCCTTTGGTAAGTAAATGTACCAAATGGGCATGTGAAGATTATCTTTTCTTGGTCTTCTAATGCAATGGGCTTTGAAGATAATCGGAAAATCCATTTACAAAACAATAATGTTCATATCCAACTAGTCTTTCAAGCATTTATCAATCAATGAAAGGGAGAAATGGTATTTACAAGTTGCAAAATTCAACTTTCTAAAGCCAATACATACTTGTCACCCGTTTTCAACGCAGGTGAGAACCAACTCACCTTGATTAGTCACAGAATCACCTGCACCGGGCTTACCCATTTACCGTCGGAGATAGGATAAATAACTTAAGTGTTAAGAAGCTTCAATACTTCCTTCTTCACAACTTATAGGATAAATAACTTAAGTGGTAAGAAGCTTCAATACTTCCTTCTTCACAACTTCCATTATTGGAGGATCCAACTTACATTTTGCTTGTCTAGTGGACTTGCATTCTCCTAAAGAAAAATGCCAAGCATGCATATAAAAGAGCTTATTCTTCAAATATCTGCAATTGTCTATCCAATGGCCTTTTTGTGCTCTTTTAACACACAAACCAGTTTAGCTTCTTGATCAAAAGTCAAAACTGCAGATATAATAAGAGTCTAATTATCTCTTACATATGCATACTTTAAGTGGGTGGGTAGTGGTTTCAACTCCATATCAAGTACCTATACATTAGAAGGTAATAGTGTCTGGTAAGATTTTGGTAACTTCATGAAGGCAAGTTCATATTTTGTAAGATCTTGTGAGAGAGTTTTCCAAAGAATGTAAGGTAACTGTCATCTCAATTAGCTCATCTCCCAACTCAACATTATCAGTGGCTTCCAACTCTAGATGCTCGGTCAAAACTGCTTCTAGTTGATCTCTGCAATTTAACTTAAAACATTTCTTGCACTAAGGGATCAATCACATCAATAGGGAAAATAGAATATTATTTTGAAGATGTTTCATAGCATCAAAAATATTGAAATGAATTATTTCCCCATCGAATTTCATTGTAAGGGTCTCGTAACAAACATATATCTCAGTTGGAGCCATGTTAAGAACGGTCTCCCTAGTAAGATAAGTATGTGATTATACGAGGTTTCATCATTTTTATCTATCACATAAAAATCTGCATGAAACACTAACTTATTCATTTGCAGTAAAATATCCTCAATCTCTTTATTAAAGTAAGCATTAGTATGGTTAGCTAATTGTATGATAACACTGGTTTTTTTTTTTAAGGACTCAAGTTTAAGGAAGCATAGATAGAGCGATACATATCGTTGATTAATGCTCTTAAATCTAGCATAGCTATCTTAATTACAGTGTTACCAATTTTATAGGACTGTTCCCAGCTTGCAAAGCTTTCCTGTCTCCTGCTCCACTAGCCTATTTTTTCTTCCAGTTTGCTGGTTTGCCATTTATCTTCTAGCAGGTATCTTTTGTATGCCATAGTTTTTTGCAAAAATCACACCAAGGTTTTTGCTTGTTTCTACCTTTCTCACCCTCACTGTCACTATTCTTTGAGACAAATGCCGAGCTTCATTCTGGAAGTCCATGGTGCCATTTTTTCCCAACATGAAACTCTTCTGAGCTTCCTCTTTTCTGACTTCAGAGAAAACTTCTCGTATTGGGGGTAGTGGCCTACATCCCAAAATATGTCCCCTGACTTCATCCAATTCTGCCTTCAAGCTAGCAAGAAATTCAAACACTCATCCCCTGTCAACTTTCTCTCTATATTGGGCTGCATCTTCTGGATCTTTCCACTTTGTTCCTCAAACAGATCCAACTTCTGCCATATTATAGTCATTTCATTATAATATGCAATCACAATCCTCAAGCTCCCTACTACTCCTTAAGGAAATTGCACTAACATTATTAGGATTTACCTCGGGTTGAGATAGCAACTTCCTTCTGCTTTGTGCTTCTAAGCACTTGATAGCCACCGTCATCTAACTTATCTGGCTATCTAAATTTTGGATGCTAGATTTTGTATCTTGAAATTGAGATCTTGTCTCTTGTTAAAATTGCTTTACTTTTTGTTGGAATTACAAACTATTAGTGACAAGAGACTTAAATATATCTTCTAGAGATGTACCTGAGTTGGAAGAAGAGGCTTGTGGTATAGGTTAGAACTGTTACGCACCTTGTGGCCTATTTGGGAAGTAGTTTTGCTATCTTTTCCCTCCATAACTCAAGTTTGGGTAATTTCTCCTTGTAGCATTGACATACTGTATTTTCCCATCCTGCAATGTTAGATACCCATCTGTCGAATGGTTCATATTAACACATATACCGCAAGTTTTAACTCGTGCCTGCCCTACAACAATTTGTTTAACAAAAGATGTTAGTTCATCTAAATGATATTTTACGGATGAACTGTTTACCTTACGAACATTATTGCGAATGCCAAATTATCAAGTGTTTGCCTCCATGTGCTTGATTAAAGTTCTGACCTTCATGAAGGTCTTTTCACATGGTGCTTCACCATTTAATGCATCAACTAGGCTCCTATCCATAGGCAATAGTCATTCGCAAAATTACTAGATAAGGAATTGTTCGTGATATTGTGATGAGGTCAATTGGCACATAACTTCTTGAAGCGTTCCCAATACTTATAAATTGAGTTTAAGCCCAGTAGAAACTCATACACTCATTCCTGTTCCACAATCCTCCTGTAGCAAGTCAAATCTTCATTGCACATCCATTGGCGAGGATCATAAAGATCCAATTGTTGCTATAGCTTCACCAATGCTGTGTAATATTGAGTCATTGTCTTCTCTCCTTGCTTGGTCTCTCTCAAAAGACCCTTAATTTGGAACAAAGCAGCAGTATTTTCGATAGTAGAATAAGTTTGTTTGGCGTTTTCCCAAATTTCTTTCGCAAATGTGGCTAAGACGAACTGCTCGTTGACTTCCAGGGTCATTGAGTTGATCAACCAGCTCATAATAAGGTTGTTTTCAGCCATCCAAGTCTGGCATTTTGGGTCTGACGGGTCGGACGCAACAAGTGGCGCTGTGCTTTAGTAATTTTCTTTCCCTCTCGCTCTTATGAGCATGAGCACCGAGTGGGACCATGGTAGATAATTATTCCCATTCAGTCTATGACTGACTATGCTGGTTTGGGAGTTATCAGCACTGTTCTGGAGAGAGGATGGGTTCGATGTTGGTGGAGCCACACCAGATGAGCCAGCGGCAGAGACCTCCTCCGAGTTGACCTACATGGCTTTGATCGACCCAAACGAAATCATTCCCAAGTGTTCTGCTATAGTTCTGATACCATGAACAAAGTGGGGAATTAATCTCTTGAATAGAAAGTATACAGCCATGTACAGGCTATTACAAGTAGAAGCTTAAATCTGGAAAGTTATCCAGATCTATCTAATCTAATCTAATCCCTTAAATCAAGGGATTTCGAACTTATTCTATATTAACTATATACAACCTATCTATATCTCAATATAATCTAGTTATAGTTGTATAGCATCTTGAGAGGAATATTAGTCATAATATCCCACCGACAATATATACAAAACACCAATTAGTATCAAACACAAAAAACTAAATTACTTTACTTTCCGACAACAGTGTAAAAATTCCTTATATGCGTCAAACATGTCAAAAATAAAAACCTAACTATGCACAAGTAAATTTGTAATAGAGGTAAGTAAGGATTGTATCTACAGAGTGTGTGTGTTTAACTTTTGTAATAATAAACCAATGTTTAGGATTTTAAGGGGTGTGGTTGATTTCAATTAATAAATAAAGAAAAGCCAAACCATTGAAGTTCAATAAAATTAAAGAGTACAAAAGTGATAAAATTAACCAATGGGTTTCAAATCCAATCCGTAGTTTGATTTCAACCTTCACATGAATAAGCACAGTCAATCGTCATATTGTTCTCATACCTTTTTGAAACTATTAACCGTAGATTAACAACAAGCTCTATTAACCCTATTTTTTTCTTATGTTGTATCTAATTAAAATAAGCTTTTTAACTAAGTCTAATTATTAGACAACCTATAATAAGTTCTCTAAATTTAGTGTGACAACTGCATTACGTAATAAGAAAATATGTTAATCTAGGAAAAAACCACATAGGCTCGGATCATTTAACCTATGCTATATTATCCTTAGTGATTTTTGACCATTAGTTTACTAAAAGTGAATCAAATGTACAACGATTACATATTGCAATCTATATTTTGAGAATAGGTTCATATATAAATAATCTACTTGAAGTGTTTAAAACATTCATACATTAATCCCAAAATATTCATCATAGAATGACATAATAAATTCTAGAAGAGAGTGAGAATAACATTACTAGATTAACAAATGTCCAATCGTGTTCGTCAGCCCCAATATTCACTTTAAACTAGAAGGATAAAGTTTAGATTATCCCATATTGCCTAAACATGAAAATCTTAAACAATTTATGAGTGGTAAGGGCCAACTATCCAAATGACTAGTAATACACTTGCCATATTTTGCACACTCATGAATCAAGTGTTACAATTTTTCTTGGATAAATTTGTTGTGATGTACTTGGAGGATATTTTGTTGTATAGCAAAATTAGAAGAGCATGTTATGTACTTACGACAAGTTTTCTAAGTTTTAAGAGAAAATGAGTTGTACATGAAGAAGGAGAAATGTGCTTTTGCACAATACAAAGTCATGTTTTTGGAGCACATTGTTGGAGGGGTCAAGCTACGAATGGACAAGTCCAAGGTGCAAGTTATATATGATTGAGAACCACAAAAAAGGTATCTGAATCGTGTTCCTTTTTTGGTCTCTTCAATTGTTATCAAAAGTTCATCAAAGATTATTCATCCCTTCTCCACTTATCGGTCTATTGAAAAAGTATATAGTTGGGATGGAAGGTGCGAGAAGGCATTTGAGGCTCTAAAGAAAAAGGTGACGGAGGAACTTGTGCTGACCCTTCCTGATTTCACTAAGCCATATGAGATACATATCGATGCCTACAATTTTGCACTTGGTGGTGTTTTGATGCAGGATGAACTTCTAATTGCTTACAAGAGTTGTAAGCTAAATCATGTCGAGCGTCATTACACCTTCCAAAAGAAGGAGATGAATGCAATGGTGCATTGTTTGCGAAATTGGAGAGATTACTCGTTAGGGTCTAAGTTCATGTTGAAGACGGATAATTTTGCCACTAACTATTTCCTCACACAAAAGAAGCTGACACTAAAACAAGTTAGATGGCAAGCATTCTTGGTGGAGTTCGACTTTTTGATAAGGTACAAATCCAGAAAGGCTAACTTGGTTGTCGATGCCCTTAGTATAAAAGGAGAGCTAGCCTTTTATCACAAGTCTAAGTTTTCCTCTAGTTGATCGGATAAAGGAGGGACTTGAGCAAGACTCTCAAGCTAACAGCTTAGTGGAGTTAGCTAGACATGGGGAGGCACGACAATTTTGGTTTCAAGATGGTAGGCTTATCATTAGAGATGATAGAATTTATGTGCCCAAATGGTAAGGGTTGCGAAAGGAAATCATTAAGAAGTGTTATAACTCTAAGTGGGCAGGATATCCTAGAGTAACTCACACATTGGCTTTGATGGGGTGCACATATTATTGACCCTAAATGCGCGATGACATCGAGCTGTATTTAAAGACATGTCTTGTATGCCAACAAGACAAGACGGATCAACGCCAATCAGCGGGTTTATTAGAGCCATTACATATTCCAAATAAGCCATGGGAGAGTATCTTTATGAATTTCATTACATGTCTACCAAAGTCTGAAGGATGTGGTAACATCATGGTAGTGGTAGGCCGATTTAGCAAATACGGTATTTTCATCCCTATATCAGTGAAATTCACATTCGAGGATGTTGAGCTCTTATTGTTCAAGCATGTAGTGAAGTATTAGGGTATTCCAAAGACAATTGTGAGTGACTGAGATGCTCGCTTCACAAAGAGTGGATGGAGCTATTCAAGTTAATGGGGTCCAAACTTAACTTCACCAATTTTCACCTCCCAAATGCACTATTGGAGTTGTACCTGAGGCACTATGTGAGTATCGATCAAAGTGATTGGGCAAAGTTGCCCTATGTTACCTAATTTTCATAAAATTTGCAAAAGAGTGAGTCGACAGGAGCTGGCCCATTTGAAATTGCAATTGTCCAACAACTAATGACCACACACACTCTTGCCATCACATATAATGGACCAAGTCATGTTGCATTCAAATTTGCCAAAAATTGGCACGAGAAGACCGATATGACACGAGCGTACTTAGAAAAGGCGGCGAAGAGCATGAAGAAGTGGGTTGATGCTAAGTGGAGACATGTAGAGTTTGATTAAGGAGACTTGGTTTTGGTGAAATTTCTCCCTCACCAAAGTTGATTTTTTAAGGTGTATAAAGGGCTAGTGAGGTGCTACGAGGGACCTTTCCTATAAAAAAGGAAATTGGTAAACTTGCCTACCATTTGACATTGCCCTCTCATCTAGAGATGCACCTTGTATTTCACGTGAGCCTTCTTAAACCATACTATGAAGATAAAGACGAGCCTAGCAAGGGTGAATCAAAGGGAGCCCCTACTGCCATCATTGTGATGCTCAAAAATGAAGTTGAAGAGATATCGACGCATTGTGTTATACCAATAAGAGGTACCTATCCAAGTTATGTTTATTACTTTGTTAAATGAAAGCTAACGGCGAAGCAAGTTGGGAGCATGAGCTCAAACTGTGAAACCACAAAGATAAGATCAAGACTTACAAGGACGTGCTGAGGATGACACCATATTGAGTGGGGGAAAAATGTCACGTTCCGCATGTTTCAAAGCCCACATGAAGAGATTAGGCCACAATGTCTTCTAGAATTCTTCTCAAAATTCTAGAAGAGGAAAGAAGATTCTAGAAACTTCTATAATCTTGTAGAGTCTTATGGAAGACCTTGGAAGCTTCTAGAATGTGGTGGAATCTTATGTAAGCTTATGGAACATTGTGAAATATTGTGTAACAATATGGAAGAATGTAAAATCTTGTAACGAAGTACATGATGTACCTAATGTATGTAGAATAGTATAGAATATTTGAGAGAATCAATGTAGGTCATTAAATCAAATAAATCATAGCCATTCATTTAGGGGATGAAAGGCTATAAATAGCTTTAGAGACTTCATTTGTAAGCATCCTACATCCTACATTTCAAGAAGACGCTTTCTTTACAAGCATTCTCCAAGCTCTCTTTTAATCTCGAGTTATTTTCCAATTATGCTATTCTTGTACCTAGCATTTTTTAGAATGATTGACTTGGTTGAGTAGAATAACAATCAAGTGTTGCACTATTCATTGACAAAAGTCCAAGTTCGTGACATTATACAAGGTGATGTTTGGGGCATTACTCCTGTCATTTCACGTGCACAGTATAAATATTTTGTGACATTCATTGATGATTATAGTCGCTTCACATGGATTTTTTTTTTGCACCAAAAATAATGTGTTTACTGTTTTTCAAACTTGTGTGGCTTACATTGAGACAATTTTCTGCCTATATTAAGATTTTGTAGTATGATAATGGCGGCATATATGTGTCACATTATTTTCAAGCCTTCTTGCAACATAAAGGCATTATATCTCAGTAATCATGTCCTTATACTGCTCAATAGAAGAACATCGCTCTTACAATCTTCAGTGCCATCTAAATTATGGGTTGAAGCTTTGTCCACTGCAATGTACTTAACTAACCGTCTGCCTTTTCAACAACTGGGTTTTGATCATCTTTATTATCGTCCTTCTGGTGTGCATCCTGATTATCACATGCTACACACATTTGGCTGTGTTTGTTTTGTTTATTTGCCACCTCATAAGTGTCATAAGCTTATAGCTTAGTCAGTTCGATGTGCTTTTATGGGTTATAGCACCAGTCAGGAGATTTTTATGTTATGATGTTGCTAATTGTTTGCGTATTTCTAGAAATGTAATTTTTTTTAGCATGAGTACTATTTTCATCATCATGTTTTCCCTTCCAATACTGTTCTCCTTCCTAGCTTTGATGATATCTCTCCACCAATTAAGTGCTTTAAATCCTACATTGTCTATCAATGACGAAGGCCCCCATTGTCACCGATTCCCAAGCCTAATCTAGTGCCTACTCTAGTGGTTCTTTGAAGATATTCTCATATTAGTCAACCTCCTGATAGGTATGGTTTCTTTGCCACTTTAGCTAATACTGTAGTTCCTACCTCTTATTCGCAAGCAACTAAACATGCATGTTTGGTCAATACTATGGAAGAACTTCAGGCTCTATAGGAGAATCCTACTTGCGACATTGTTCCCTGTTCGAGTGTTGTTAAGCTATTGGTTGTAAATGGGTCTATTCCATTATGCTATGGTCTAATGGCTCCCTTGATAGATCTAAAGCAAGGTTGTTGGCAAACTGCAGTAGACAGGAATATGGAGTAAACTATGAGACATGTGCACCTTTACCAAAGATGACAATGGTGCGACTTGTTCTAGCTATTGTTGCTTCTAATGGTTGGTCGTTAAGGCAAATGGATGTTAAGAATGCCTTGTTACATGGAGATCTTAAAGAAGAAATTTATATGACTACTATTAGGGTAATTTTCTACACCTTCATCTGATGTTTGTAAACTGAACCAATATCTCTATGGTTTGAAACAGACTCCATGTACTTGGTTTGATAAGTTTCATTCTACACTTATTAATTTATCATTCGTCTAAAGTTGGTATGATTCCTCTTTGTTTCTTTGCAAGATATCTAAAGGAATTGTCATGCCTCTAGTATATGTTGATGATATTGTTATTATAAGGATTGATTCTAAATTGATTTCTCAACTTCAAGACCACCTTCAAAATTCTTTTCATATGAAAGACTTGGGTCCTCTATAGTATTTTTTAGGTCTTGAGGTGCTCCACTTCTACTGGCATTTTCTTAAACCAGCATAAATACATTCAGGAGTTAATTGCTTTGGCTAGTCTTCAAGATGGTCGATCAGTTGATACTCCCTTAGAAGTACATGTTAAATATCGTTATGATGAGGGTGATTTTCTTTCTAATCCCTCTTTATATTGACACTGGTGGGCAGCCTAAACTATCTGATCATTACTCAGCCTAATATTCATTTGTTGTTCAACAAGTTAGTCAATTTAAGCAAGCACCTAGGCACCTTCACCTGGCAGCTATTCATTGCATTATTTGCTATTTAAAAGGCAAGTGTGCCTGCTGTCTTTTCTTTTCAGCAGACTCTCCTATTTGTCTGGTTGCATACAACGATGCTGATTGGGCTGCTTGTGCTGATACTAGATGTTCTGTTATTGGTTGGTGCACGTTTCTTGGTAACTCTCTTGTTTCTTGGAAAAGCAAGAAGGAAGATCAGGTGTCTAGGTCTTCTACTGAGTTTTAAGTATCGTGCTATGTCCTCTGCATGTTCTGAAATTGTTCGGCTTCGTGGATTGTTAGGATAGCTTGGGTTTCCTCAAATTGAGGCTACTCCGCTCCATGCAAATAACATTAGTGCTATTCAAATTGCTATTAACTTAGTGTTTCATGAGCAAACCAAACCCATTACTCTATTCGTGACGCATATGATGCTCTTGTCATCTCTCTTCCACATATCACTACTGATCTCCAAACAGCTAATATATTTATTAAAGCTCTTTCCAAACATCGACATCACTTTCTTGTTGACAAATTGATGCTAGTTGATCACTCAACATCAATTTGAGGGGGGATATTAATGGCAAAGATTATGGTAGAATTGTGCAAAGATTATGGTAGAAATTATGCCTAAGATCTGTGTATATATTCTTACCTAGAATAGAATATCAGTAATTAGTGCATTAGCTTTATATTAGAGTAATTAGCTGTCTATAGATTATGACCAAAAATAGATTGTACAGAAATTCTTATTTATAGAGAGGATCATCAAGGAAAAGGAATTAAGCCTATTTACTCAAAAATTTGTCACCTCTAAGTGACAATAAATCTTGATTATCTTTGATTTTAATTCATTATGATATATAGAGACCATCAAGGATAATTGATGTGTGAGGGGCTAAGTGATTTGTTAGTTTTATTGTTAATTGCACTAGGGTAACAGGATCTTTCTCATGTAAAACAATTATGAAGTCAGTCAAATCTTCTTTAATTTTTTCCAAATGATAAAAGACTAGTTTGGGGTGAGCATAAAAGGGGTAAGGAGCAATAATGCTTGGGATACTTCAATCAAACCTTACCTTCATTCTTTCAGAAGGAAGTTGGTCATTATTCATCCTGTGTTGACACCCCTCCACAAAATGGGGTAGTTGAATGTAAGAATCAACATTTACTTGAAGTGACTAGAACCTTATTGTATCAAGTGAATGTTCTTAAAACTAATGGGGGACCATTTAATAAACAGATCACCTTTCGGACCTTTGGAGTTTAAAAAACCATTGGAAGCTCTTTATAGCTTTTTCCTACCTTAAACATAAAGAACATCCTACCTCCAAAAGTGTTTGGGTGTGTCATTTTTGTTCATATTCGAAAACTTGACCCAGGGGCCCTAAAGCGCATCTTCGTCTGCTACTCTCTTATATAAAAGGGGTGTAAGTGCTATCATCCTTCCTCACATAAAATTTTCATTTCCAGGGATGTGTCCTTTATTGAGCATGAGCCTTTCTTTATTACTATTTATGTTTAGGGGGTGAGAGACCGTTGTAAGGAAGATAAGTATATTTTGCTTGATTTCTCTTTCCTATAAACTATGGAAAAAGTTGCCCAAGTTGAGCCGAGCACTGTCTGACCTAACACCTTAGAAGATCTTGTTTCTCTTGAACCAACATCTACTAATAACAAGCCATTCTTGGTCAACTCGTGAAGGAATGTAGTCCATACCTTACTCATGCCGAATAATCTAATCCAGAATCAGGTACTAAAATCCAAAAGCTTGAATATGATGACTCAAGTATTTCTATAGCTATTAGGAAGGGAATACAAACATGCAACAGACGCTCAATTACACATTTTATTTCCTTGAAAAATGCTCCTCAAGCCATAAATGCTTCTTACCAAAATAAATTCAATTCTCATACCGCAAACACTTTATGAGACACTTAGCGATAAGAATTGAAAAAATTCCATGGATGACTTGTTTACATGAAGATGACCAAGAGAAAGTTACAAGAAGAATTATAATCATTTGTTAAATCTTGATGTGTTTGATTCTTACTTTCTTTTGATTCTTCTCTTGAATTTCCTTGCGACCCCTTTAGTTTGTATCTATGCTCCACTTCACTCATCTTCTCCATCTTTTGCTTGCTTAATTTTTTAATTAGCTCATTTGCTTATTTTACCCTTCTATTAAACTTTATTTTTCATATCTTGTTTAATTTTGTTACAATGGAAGCTACTAATATTACCAAAATTAAATTCATTAATAACAATAAGTTTTGTTATCGTCAAAACTATAGGTTAGGATTTTAATTTAGTCCAACAAGTAGGGTTGCAAAACTAACATGAATAGACTAAAATAACCAATAAGTGGAATTCTTAAGAATTAGTGTTGCGAGGAGAAGAAGCAGTGCTTCATTAGCACGAAGGTTATATGATACAAAAGAGTTAAATGGTTTACAAAAGAAATAAAAGAGGGTAACTCACTCAATCACAAATTTTAATTTGATAGAATTAAAGTACGAGTTGGTGTGATAACAAGGACATCAGGGATGAAAATTTATTTTCTATTAAGTTTTGCTTATGAGATAAGAACAAAGAATTCTTATTAATGTGTATGTGTGTGTGTGTGAACCCTTTTATATAAACTTGAGTTTTCAATTAAAAGGTGTGATGTTTTCTTCTAGGAGTGATTTTTAGACTCTAGGAGCGATTTTTAGTTCCTTACCCTCCATTACTTGTTACTTTTAATATGAATTTTCAGCAACCAAAACTCTTGAACTGACGATCCACATTGCTGTCTTTCTTTGCTACATTTGCTTTTCATGGATGGTAAATAGCAATCTTTGACTGATTTCTTTTTATGCTGTCCTTTTTCCCTTTTTGTGCACAAGGTAGATTGGGAAGGTTGCAGGACAGTAATGCAGTCTTATCTCATTTTAATGAATATTCAGAGAATTGCTTTGGAGAGGTTTCCCCTGATTTCTCCAGAAATACTCGTCTGCTAAAGTCTATGAAGTCTGACCTTGATTACATCTTCCAGAAGCTAAGGTAAGTGAACCGTTCTCCATGCCTGTCATTTCATATGAATGCTTCATTCTTAATTATATATCAATGTGTAATACAAATGGGGACAGAATAGTATGAAGCTTGTTCGATATTCCTACTTTTTGTGCATTTGATGACTAAGTCTTTTGGGACCACCACTTCTTGATGAGTGCAAGAAAGTGAAGAATGGACTGAACTAGATTGCACATTTCAATGACCTTATCAATATGTTTAATCGGGAAACTTGTGATCTAATTTCAGTGACTGCAGTGAAATCCCATAAACATGAAAATTGGTAGGATTAGTTTTAGAATTGCTCTCATTTTCTGAAAAGAAGGTCTGATGCAGTCAAAAATATTCCTAAACAAATTGTTTGTTGATGGAGGAAGATGATGACTAGTTGTGTGGTATTCTCTCAGGATGCCTCCTGATTGTAGGTGTCATCAATCCTAGAAAGTAAAGTGACATGTTTGTTGATTATGAATGTAGTCCAAGTTCTGATTTACTACTACAGTTTTTTCCACATTATTTCCGTTTCGACTTCCATTGTTTTGTCAGTCTCCATTTTTTTTCCACCAGGAATATGAAGGCAAAAATTTTGGCGGCCTATCCAGATGCATTTCCGGATGAAGGGACGCAGGAAGCACTTGACAGAAGGCCGGACCTGGAGATGGGTTAAGAAGTGACTATAACATTATTTAATCATGAGGGAGATGTGTGGATAATGGTTGCTTGTACCAACTATGGTTTTGCTGATTGCTTAAGATATCCCGATAAGTACTTGGTATCTATACAGTGTAGTCGTCAGTAACATTTGTAAACAGGATGTAATGGTCATAGCCTTTGCTTGTTCTCTTTCAGTGTCCTTTACACAATGGGCAGAAGTTGTTCTATTGATCACGTATATTACCCCAAAAAACTTCTTTTGTTCTAAACTTGGGGCTAGCTACTGAGAGAGAAAAACACCTTAAAGAAGCACAAAGCATCTGTTTTAAAAGAAGGAGAAGATCAAAATCATGCCAATAGGTCGAGGTCACATTGAAATATTGTGATCAACTCTAAAACTCTTTTATTTTTTATTTTTAAACATTGTGAGTGGTTTATTAAATGCCTAGATAGTAGGAACATTACTGGTGTCTTTATATGGATTGATTCAAGTTTATTTATAAAATGATATTTTATTTTTTAGAAATATCTTTGAATATTCTTGATATTGATTTAGTTAAAGCTAATGATTACATCAGATCATAATTTATATATAGATGATTCAAGAGGAGCATATTAGTAGATGCCAGGATCCTCTGTTTCTTACCCTGTTTCTTACCCTGTCTTATTGAATCTTAGTTATCTATATATGTAAGATCTACACAAATAAATAGCTGAGATTCAATACAACAAAGTAGGGGATAGAGGATCCGTCCCTTATTAGTAGACCATTGCATAGACATTAGGAGTTGCATGGAGTACTGGGCTTATGTAAATCTTCTGGTGTTAGGGCCAAGCATTTCAGTAAATTTTAACGCATTCTTGGGGGGTTTTAATTGAATAGATATATTAGCTCGAGAACAAGTGTTTGTAACCTAAGAGAGAGTAAATGCATACTTTTGGAAATTTCACCTATCTATATTATAAAATCTTTTGAATTTATTAAATTATGAATACGAAGATGATGACTAGGGGAGTTTCTTTCTAGATGATATTTATTTTTATTTTTTCTCTTGATTACGCTCTTTAGTGATTGCTTACTTTACCTAGGTGTAATTTTAGTTTTATTCAATCCTTTTATTTTACATGTCTAGGTAATAGTAAAAGAGTTTGTTGATTCCTACAGCTTCCTTGTTTGATAGATACTCTATTCTCCATTGTATTACTACCAAATGAATGGGCACTTACCTTAATTTGTAATTATTAAAACTTAAGTAGTAAAAAATGTTCATCATATATCAAGTCAACTTCTTCACCTTATAGAGTAATGATAGATTTTATAAAGAAGGTTATTTATTGATTACTAGTAACTTAATAAGGTCACGATAAAAATAAGTAGCCTATTTCTCATGTAAAAATTCGATTATTTTTAAGAAATAATTTGGGATCAGGTTATCAAAATAAGATATATCTAAGAAATTATTTAAATTTCAACATAGACATTATAAATTTTTGGTAATATCTTTTAGTTTGACAAATACACCTACAATTTTTATAAGTTTCATGATAAGTCTTTTTTTTTTATTATTATTTCATTGATAATGTTTTGGTATATTCTAATAGTAAGGAGGAGACTATGGAATACTTGATATTGGTCATTCAAATTCTTAGTGAACATCATTTATATGTTAAATTTTGAAATTGTGAATTTTGGTTAAACTAGTTAATCTTATTGGTCATATAATACCTAATTATAAGATCAGTGTTGATCTAAAGAAAAAGATTTAGGTCATTAATTAAGGTTTTAATCAAAATTTTACAAAAGATTTGTTTAGAATCTTTTTAATAATTACTTAAAAGATTCATATAGTTAAGTAAATGGCTCAAACTCAACTTTGTGATAAACATAAAGAGTTAGGAAGGTATATATATATAAAAGTAACTTTTTTGAAACATATAAATAGATAGATAGATGGATGGATGGATATATTAGAATGTTTCAAAAAAGTTACTTCACATTTTACAATTATTACAAACAAAAATATCAAGTTTGGTTAGAATGATACTTGTAAGAAGAATGTTTAGAAGTTGAAGGAAAGTCTGATTGCCAATTTTTATCTCTTCCTTATCTTTGATGCCTCTTGAATTAGTTTATAAGTGTCAATGTTGAATTGTAAATTAATTGCTTATATTTTAAGAAAACTTAACCAATATGAAATAAATTATCTTATTCGTGATATAGTTATGGATATTTTAATCTTTTCATTGAAAATATAGTTTCATTAAGATTATGCATCTATAGGATCATACAGGGAACAAAACTCTTAAGTATGTCTTACGATAAAAAAGATTTGAGTATTTAAAAAAAGGAGTATATAATTACTTAAGGATTATAATTGAGCCATTTATTATTGTCAGATTATGTAGGATTATGTAAATATTATCTAGAAGATTGTATAGTTATCATATAAATCCCTGATTTCTAGGGATTAGAATAAGATACAGATTGCCATGTATCTTAGGGAATTTATTACTATATTTAGTATAGACAATTGCATATCTATATCATATGACTGTAACCTACGTTATATATGAGAATGAAATTATTCTTCTCTGCCAATATTTAACATGGTATTAGAGCTGTTGGCTCTTTCCTAAAACTCTGATTTTTTCTCTGGTCATACTAACCGAGAGCCTCATCTCCACTGTCCCTCTCAGCGTCTTAGCCTTATCACTCAATTTTTCCTGCTCCTTTCCTTAGTCCAACCTAATTAATCATGTCGGAATCACCTAACGGTTATGCTGGAATTATCAGCCCTACAGTCGAAAATATTGCTGCTGTTATACCTGGAGATTTGCAGAATATTCAAGTTGCATACCGACTGAATGGGAAGAACTATTTAAAGTGGTCACAATTGGTTCGCACATTCCTAAAAGGGAGAGGGAAATTGAGCCATTTAATGGGCACTTATAGGATGATCCAAAATTTGCAGCGTGGGATGAACAAGACTCCATAGTGATGTCCTAGTTATGGAACTCAATGATGCTAGAGATTAGTGACACATGCATGTTCCTCGAAACTGCCAAAGAGATTTGGGAAGCTATTCAGCAGACTTGTTCCAAAGTTAATGATGTTGCACAGATTTAAGAGATTAGGACGAAAGTTTCAACAACTAAACAGGAGACTCGGACTGTCAGTGAATATTCGAGTCTCTTACAAAGCTTGTGGCAAGAGATGGATCATTATCAATGTATCCAAATGCGATGTACTGAAGATGCAGCAATTCTGAAG
>JAOSBL010000008.1:30485433-30495982 GCA_027568915.1 Erythroxylum roraimae
GTTATAAAGACATATTAGCTTGTGAAATTTGTATTTTAAGTATCTTTGGTTAATTATGCATATTAATTAGGATATGATGTCAGTTCGTTCACCTTAGGAAATTTGTTACATACATTTATAATTATAAGTCAATTGATAAGTAGCATCATTAGTAACCTTTCATGAGGATGATTAGCTAAAAGAAATGAGGTATGCTATGTGAAATGTTAAAAAATGTGTGTATCTTTAATAAATAACTATTTCGCTATCCTTCGGGCTATGAATAGAGCTAGGAGCCTATTGAGAATGTGACATAGCTTAGTAACTGGAGGATATTCATCATAAATGTTTGTCTTTGCATCAAAAAGCTAGAATGACATTCCAACCAAGCTAATTAATAAAACATGACCTAGTTGAGTAACCAGGGGAGAACATCACAAATGTTTGCCTTCTCGTTAAAAGACTAGGTCAATATTAAAGAAAATCAAAAAAAAATATGGTGTTTAAATAAATCGTATCGATCTTTAGAATTTGCAAGAATTTTCATGAAAAAGTACTTAGTGATAGTTACAATTTTGATTGACTACTAATTATCACTGTGTGTGTACAAGTGCTTTAGGTGAATGAATATGATGTTAACGTCTTGATTAGTATGTATATTCAATCCAAAGTACTTAGTCATAGATTGCAGAAGTTAATATATTGGAATAACTTGATTAATTGTTGATTGAAGTTAAATTAGTTTCGTGAAGTTAGAAGTCATTGTATCATTATTGCATGTGCATGAATGTATGTTTTTCTACTTGAGTTTGTATTAAATTTAAAAGTTTAAGTGAGAGGATATTGATATTTGTAGTTTACATTATGTTTTGGTAAGTGTTTTAGCATGTTTTTAGGTGTTGATTAGATGATTTGTGCATGTTTAGCTTTAGAATTATGTTAATGTGATTGTCTTATATGTTTTTTAGTGTTATGTGATTTAGAGCATGATATTGGACTTTAATTTTATGCGCTTGAGGTGTTTTAATGCATTTGTTAGTGTATGAACTCAATTGAAGAAGACTAAAGGAAGTTCGAGAAAGCTCGGACAAAAGCCCAGGGTCACAATCGTGACACCTTTGTCATAATCATGACAGAAGAGAATCACCCAGGATCAAGATTGTGACATGGATCACGATGTGACAAAAGGCAATTTTCACTAGGTCACGATCGTGACAAGCACTCGCCAGACGCAGGAATCTCCTTTTATTTTGATATTTGAAGTGCTTTTTAGACATTTTGACTTGGGTATAGCCTAGACTTTACCCCAAATGACCCATGAACTATATAAGAACATTAAATGGCTCAAATTAGACCTAGCCCCCAATTGCCAAATTAAGATAGAACATAAGGAAGAGCAAGAAGGAGAGAAGAGAAGAGGAGCATCTGTAGCTGCCATCTAGCCACTCCAGCCCAGTCATTTCAAGTTCTTTTCTACTTTCTCTTGTTTATTTACTTCATCTTAATGTATGATTTGGGTTTGAGAATGTTGAACATGTTGTTAATGATGTTCTAATTTCATTGTGGGATTTATTCTTGAATCATTTTGGGACTTAATTGCTTTTAATGTCAATGAAATGTTTGGGTATTGTGATATTTATGGTTTTTGCATACTTCGATAATAAATTGAGAGATTGAATTGATAGTAACATGATTAGATTAGATAATGAGAATTAACAATCTAATAGATCACATAAATATTAAATCGATAACCGTACGAAGAGAGATCTTATGTGAGGACCCGATTATCTAATGGATAGCTTAAGAACTAATTGAAGACGTAGGTTGTGTTTGTTAATTGAGATATTGCAAAATAGAAATTTCAGAATCAATTAAGGATTATTAATTAGGGTTAAATGATTAGATCTTAAAAGAGAATAATCAACCATTCGAAAAATCTAGGGTCGATGCTGATTGAATCAAAAGTGGTTACGGTAGCAAAATGATGATAGAATGAATCATATTTCTCATAATTGATTGATCTTGTTTTATTGCGATATCTCAATAGTTAAGTGGTTAGTGATTTATTTGATTTAATTGTGTTAATTTCGGTTGCATTGCTGGGCATGGGTGGTTTTTTTGCTAAATTGATAGTTTTTTTGGAATAATTATTGACCAAAATTTTCTTTTAATACCAAAAATACTAATTACTTTTGCAATGGCAGTTGCTTAATTTTTTTTTTATTATTATTTTCATTTAAATCAAGTTTTTACAACCTTAGACAAAGTTATGATTCAATTACTTTTAGCTAATTCCCCGTGAGATCGGACTCTTCGAACCAAATCTCATCTTGTGGGCTTTGAAACATGCGAAACGTAACAATTAGAACAGCCCAAATCCAAAAAACTACAAGAAACATGCACTAGGGTAGTGAAAATTGGGAGAGAGTGGTTGAAGTTACTATTATAATTGTTAGAAGTGTGAAAATAATTCCTTCAAGTATGAGTTATAATTGTTGGAACTCCTTATCAACTTACATATCATGGTTATCTTCCGATAATTCAAATTATGTTATAAACATTTATAACTCTTAGTAAAGATTCATAGCCACATTATATCTTTAATTATAGTTTACATTAAATATTATAATATCTTAGTTTACACTAATTAATTAAACCAAAAGATTACAACACGACCCAATTAATTAAAAAAAATAGAGCTAGACTTGACCTAATTTAATAGACCCAAAATTTTGTAACCCTAACTCTCAGACCAGAGATGGAGTCGAGTAAGGGTAGTTTTCCTTACTCAGTGATCGTTAACTAACTCAGTGATGGTTAAAAGTTACCATAGGTATGATTTAGAGATGCAACTCATTCAGGAATGTTGTTGCGCACAATAGCCACTTGATTGTACAAAGACTATCTGTCTTATCCTTTCTCTATCTAATTTACATGCTATGCGAGCATCTGGTTTTTCATTTAGTTTGGTTTTTGTCATAAATTAATTAATCATAAAAATACAACTAAAGAAGAGTTAAAAGAAACAGAACGGGCCATCTTGTTAATGCTGAAGCATATGCTTGGAAGATCCTTTCCCACAAAGTTGAGCTTTATTGCTTTTAAAGCCCTGCCAGCAACCTCCCCACTCACTCTCTTTGAGAAATCATTCATGGCCTCCATATAGAAAGAAAACTCACGTCAGCCAGATCAACTGTGAGGATGAGGGCGAAGAAGAAGAAGAAGAAGAAGAAGATGATCGTACAATTCACGAGCGTTGAGAGCTTCTACACTTGCACTCATCGGTTGGGCAACTATGGATCCTTTGGCACGCACGTAGAATGACATGCTTATGGCTCATTAAGAACATGTTCCATGTAAAACAGGAAAGCTTTTGTCATGTCTTTCTTCTCTTTATGTCTTAATAGTTTTAGTTATTTGTGAGCTCTTGCTGAAGCTAGACTACTAAAAGCACTTGTAATTCCTTCTTTTTCCTTACCAGATTACATATATATAGAGCAATAGATTGGTTGGTCATCTTCTTTCACTACCAAATCTATTCTTTCAAAGATACCCCTTTCTTTCAACTAGTATCTGTTAACCATTTTCCTTTGTATAAGTCAAATCCAGCCGAACAGCCACGGAGAGAGATCCCATTACTGTATCAGCACGGAATGAACATTTGTCATCTCACGTTATGTTTTCATGTTTTCTTTCTTTTCTTCCTCTAAATGCACATTGTATCTGAAAATCTGATAAACCAATAGAAGAAATGGTACAAACCTTTTACATAAATGCAAGAGGCCAACAGTGCAAGCTATTTATTTGAAAGACTTCAACTTTAATGTTTTAGAACATTCAAATTCAATTTTAATATTTTATAAATATTTAAAATAAACATTCAAGAAATAAAAAACTTGTAGAAAATTGTTAGTAGACTCCACTCCTTTAACATTCACTTCTACGGACTCTCCGATGGTCTTCTTCAATTTTTGAAGCAAATCCTACTGGTCCAAATCAAAACTTTCACAGATCACAGCAAAGGCGATTGAATGTTACAGCAATTATACAGTGTAGATGCAACTATGAGTGTTATAAAAGGGTTACGAGAAACGAAGAAGATAGATAATTTTTAGAATTATTGGAATTTGGAGTTAATTAAAATTTTGCATATCTTAGAGTTTTAATAAATTAAGTTTGAAATTAGTGAATTAAAAAATTTAGGCATTACAAAATAATTGTTTAATCCCATTAAATTTTTCGAAGATGTACTTTGAACCATTCAAATCATACTTTTTGCTAAATGCAATATGAAGTATAAATGTTCATCAATCCTAAAGAGGACTGTCTATTCCTATTCCTATTCCTATTAGTTTTACTTACATGCACACATAATTAAATAAACCACTTCAGCATTTCCATTCTACCTATACCATATTTTTGGACCCTTCTATCCTTACCTCTCTAGTAAGAATACATTGCAAAACTACGAATATCAAACAAGAAGAGATCTAATCTTTTGATAGATAATTCTTTAAACTTATAATCTCCAATTTAACAGTACATAATCTTAAATCATTCCCAACGCAAAAAAAAAAGGCTTACCGCTCAGTACCAACAAATAGATTGCATAATCCGTAACGGACAAAATCAGCAGGGCATTAACTTTCCAGAAGTAAGACAAAATTTGGTCTCGGAGACGTTCTTCAATAGAAAAAGCCCAACACTTTACCACCAACATTCTTTCTCCTAGCTTCTTCATGATCCATAATGCCCGCTGACGTAGTCAATACAATATAGCCAAACTACACAAGTTCAAGCGAATATTAGATGGTCCTCTTGTAATTCAAAACAGAAATTGGTTTTGAATGAACATAACAACGTTGCCGAATCAAAGATATTACGAAATCAGTGAACTTTGGGTCTTAAAAAATTGAAAACACATACTGCTATTGAATGAGCATGAAAACTGAAATAGGTTTCCAAGAATACAAACTCTAGCAATCTCATCTGATCAACTTATACAATGGGTAATAACTTATTTCAGTTGGAAAGCTTTTGAAGATAGATCCGCATGCAAATAGAATTCAACTAACCAAGATCCCATTGAATCAAAAGAAAATCTGTATATTCATAGATTAGTGCAGAACATGAAAGTCAGTCATACATTTTAAAATCACCAAGTGTTCACAACTTATTCACACCATAGATGGATGAGAATTCCTTTGCTAAGCCTATTTCCCAACTGCCTTACAATTTATCTAGCATGATCCAAACGCAGCAGAAATTGCAAATACAGCTAACCTGTCTCGAAGGCAGAAGCCTAGCAGTCCAACCTTCAATATCTTTGACTCCAACGTCAAAGCGGGGACTAATAACGCCACACTTGTTTAGCCTTCCATTCAATTCCACAACGATTTTTCCAGCTCTGTGATCATCAACATACTCAAACTCTCCAATATAACCTGCAAAGCAATCTAGTGAGCAAACAACCAAAATTGTTTCCAACAGACTTCAGCTATGATCATATGAAGTAGCAGTCAAACCATGCTTCTGCATGACCAAAAGAAACTTGATGATCACTTTTGAGGATGGCCTGATCATGACCTGTCGCTTCCCCCTCTTCTCAGCATTATACATGCTTTTAAGAGCATCATTCAAAACACTAACCCTCACCATTCTTCAAAATGCAAACTACTGAAAGATGTCACAGCAAACATCAAGTCAGCATTCTCAGTCATGTGTTAAAAAAAAAAAAAGCAAAACACCCCACAACAATATACTATCAATTATCGCTTGTAGTTCAATACACTGTCTAAGGTCAAAAACAAAAAAAGATGCACCACGACCACACATACATACATATACAAGTTGGCAAAACAATCTCAAACGAAGTCAATGTGCACCAGAGACCCATTTCAATTCAAAAGAAACACATTACATGTCACGTAACTCCTAATAGCTAGAACTGAAAAGTCTTAAGAATCAACCCACACTATCGTATAAGTAGGGGTTGCCTCATAAGTCAACGTCGTCGAGAAAAGAAATTATTAGATCCAGACGTCCGAAAAAGTTACAAGAGGTCCGATTCAAACAAATTAGGATCTTGTTTCGACAAGAACAAATAAAAAAGCGGAGAGACACAGAGGAGATACCTGAGAATAGGAACGGCGGCTGTTTTTGATGATGAGCTGAATGACAGAAGGGTAGGGTTTTGGGACTTTACGGAAGGTTAATGAAAGCAGGGCTCGTTCTAAATTGACGAGATTGTCCTTAGGCTTTCGATTTTGTGACTCTCGGATCATTCTGCCACTTGACCCGACCCGAATACTTTGATACATTATTACATCATATAAATATAATTTAGTTTTGTCCATTGGTGTTTTTTTTTTTTACCTTCAACATCACTTGGGTATTTTTTTTAAGTCATTGCTAAGAAAAATAATTGTTCAGAATCCTACTTCATGAAATGTTTGCTAAAATATAGGTTTGTACTTATTTAAATTAAAATATTTATCGTTATTTGACGCCTAAAAATTCTACACTACTATTTAGTATGCTGTCTCTATAACTTTGTGCCATATTTTGTTAAATTAGACTTCTAACTTTTTGTTTAATTAGTTCTATATTATTTCGCAAATGTCTTGCTGAAATTTAGAAATTTTAGAGCTAAAATAGGAATGATTGAAGAGATATGATCAGATACTAATTCTATATGTAAAACAATTCCAAAATAGGCATACAAAAGTCTTCTAAATCAAGAAAAGGCCTTCCTAATTAGACTAGGACAAGGAAATTACAAATTTTTCAATATAAAAGGGGTTGTTACATATCAGATTTCACACCCAGTACAACCTGCACTCAAGAGAGAAGGCTGAGAAGAGGGAATTATCCTAACGTCGGGGTTTTTCATTATATTATTTCCATCATGTCTTTTCTGAATTTATTACTAGTTGTGTTTTTGTTTACAAATATATTAGCTTAATATCTTTTTAGTGCCAAAGGAAGGTTGAACCGAACCTTATTCTACTATGATTTGATTGTTTAATTGTTATCTTTTAACACATGAATTTATGCTTTTTTCTGTTCTTAATGCTTCTTTGATTTTTATGCAAGTTATTCAGTAACGCAACCTAAAACATGGACCTTTAATTGATACATGTGTGAAATATTTAGATGAATTGATTATTAGATCTTGATAAAGCATAGCTAGGATTACTAAGACAACCTAAAATATTGGACTCTTAGATAATTTTGGTGGTAATATTACATGAGTTTTATTGATTTTTAATGCATCTAGATAGTTTCTTATTGATTAAATGACCCGAAAAACTAGATGCTTGATGTTAAAAATCCATCTAGATAGTTAGTTAGAACCTGAAATATGGCTGACTTTACTAGAAGAAACTACACAAATTTATGTTAAAAAAAAGTATGTTTAGAGTTTTTCATGGTAGAGAGGGTGAGGGAAAGCTGCACTTTGGTACGTTTTTAGTGAATTAATTAGTTCTTTAAGTATTTTTGGATAATTATTAATTGTTAGTCAATAACTTCATAATCGACAGCTTGAATAGTAGTTAAAGGTGTGATTTTAAGTATTAGTGATCAATCCTCATGGGAACAATATCTATACTGCTATACTATAATTCTAGTGCACTTGCTAGGTGAAAGTTTAGCTTGTGTCAAGTTTTTGGTGTCATTGCGGTGGATTATATACAATATTAAAAGCGCACTTACTAATTCAAGCATTTTTTCCTTTATCTAATTATATTTTCTATTTTTACAGCAAGTTGGTGACTAGTTATGACCCAATCAGGAGGGGGAGAGGTTCATTCTTTAGATCCAGAAATTGAGCGTACATTTAAAAATTTAAGGAGAACACAAAGAGAAATTATCAATCAAGAGGATATGGCTGAACATCAGTAGGGTAATTAAGGTCCTCAAAACCTTAGATATGAGGGTAATGTTCAAAGAAGAGAGCCTGCATTAAGGGACTACACAGAACCTACAATTGATGGAGCAAGTTCTAGCATTCACAGGCCTGCAATTCAAGCCAATAATTTTGAAATAAATCCTGCCATTATTCAAATGATTTAACATGCAGTACAATTTGGTGGTGAAGCAAGCGAGGATCCAAACTTGCATATAGCTAATTTTTTGGAAATATGTGACACATTCAAGCATAATGGAGTTAGTGATAATGTCACAAGACTTTAGTTGTTCCCATTTTCTCTAAAAGATAAAGCTAAGAGTTGGATAATTTCACAGCCAGCAGGATCCATCACCGCATGGGAAGGGATTGTACAAAAATTCTTGGGCAAATATTTTCATCCTTTAAAGACTGCCAAAATGCATAATGATATCACTATGTTTGTGCAATTTGATGGAGAACCAATGTATGAGGCTTAGGAGAGATTTAAAGAATTGCTCAGAAGATGTCCACATCACAGTCTTCCTGATTGGCTTCAAGTTTAAACTTTCTATAATGGGCTAAATGCAAATACAAATATTCATGTTGATGCAACCTTTGTTGGATCTTTTGTAACACCCCATTCCTAACTGGCATATGCACGTGCGTCCATCGGATACACGTGTACATGTCTGACAGAAATGACATGTTAACTATCTCACCTTCACTGTACATAACATGGCATCATACACTAAACCATCAATCACACATTTTCGAAACCCAAAATGTTATCACATTATATCAAATCCATAATTTACATTGTTTCATATAATACAATACCATCCATATTTTACAACATTATCCTATAAGCATAAACAACTCAATGCACACCGAATACAATAAACATGAAAGAAACGACTATGTCCTCAATCCCAGCTAACTGACCTCTGAGCCAAAAACTGATTGTAACAGTTGCACAAATATGCTTCTACGGAGTCTTAGAAGCTAAGTCGTCTCACTCTGGAACCTGAAAAGTAACGGTGCAATTTTGATGAGTTTTGCGAACTCAACAAAGTAACCATCCTCGATGGTTCACTCATGTCATAAAACAAGATCAACTATAGCATGTAATCATACAGTTTAAATCCACTTGGCAAGTATCAAATACTATCACAGATAAATCATTTCTCAGTTAAACAGTTCAATCATATAACAACATTCGCACAACTTGGCAAATCATTCAATGAATTCAAATCATATGTAAATGTTATATATATGAGACTTACTTTCATTTTTATCTTGTTGTGACTGTGTGCTTTTAACAGTATCCCAAAACATCGAGCTCAGTTAGTCAATCTGTGACTCAATGATCACAGTGAGCCATAAGCTCGAACCACATATGCAGGAGCTTAAAGCTCATATCAGTAACAGTATCAGTAGCAACATCAATCACAACTCTTTTATATTACATGCATTGGAAATGAAATGCATGCCACAATTCAATAATCAAATTCAATCATTTTCATTTGCAAGTATTATGATAGTTCAACAGTCACAGTATCAATACAATAACAATAATCATCGAACTAGGTCTAGCATTCAACTTTTCAGTTAAGAATCAAAAAATCATTTAGGCAGACACATTCATATTCAGTCAGCACTTCCAATATCATTTCCATGCATCAAAACGCCTCGGACAAATACTGTCCAGAATCTAGTACACAAACAACACATTTCAATACAGTTCAATAAGATAGCAATACAGTTCAGTACAGTTCAGTATTATACAAATCAAGAAGGTGAGACCATCTTAGGTTACTCACAATATGCTCCAAACAGTTATTGCCTTGAAGTTCCAGCAATGTCTGGGTGCTATCGCTTAATACGCTCCTCTATACATACAATATATACGCATATCACAATATTGCACAATTTTGTATTCATTAATGCACATTCATGTATACTAAATATGTACAATGCATGTTCATGACAATTCCGGGTTTCTTATCATTTATTTTGTCACAATAATCGTTCGGATATCCACATTCCATTGATTAACTCAGATTTGTTTAAAGGTACACTTTTAGGTCCATTTTGCACAATTAATTTCGTAGGAAAGTGAAGGAATTTGGTAACACTTCCTTCTAACAACTTATTCTCCTATGTCTTAAGTCTCTATTGATACTAAGATCATTCAATTTGGTTCATTATTCAATGAGTTATGCTCAAAATACCTAAGACTGTGTACATGTGAAATTTTGGCTAATGCATGATCATGCATTCAAGTTTTACACCTCATATCTCTCAATTCCAGTATCCAAAAATTACAAATTTTATACCAATTTAAAGCTAAGAGAATAAGCTATAACTTTGGTGAAGATACCTCAATCTAATTCAGCCTACATCAATACAGTTTATTCAATAACCACAGGATATGATTTCTGTCCCTAGTAGTGCTGCAGCTTAAGCCAAGACTTACTTTCAAGCTAAATTTCAAGACCTTTAAGGACATAATTCAAATTCAATTTCTCTTAGAATTTGTAGAGAAATGTCTCTAGTTCAATTTAAATTAAGAATCATTTCATTTGTAAATCTACAGTTCAAGTTATAATCAGAATACCGGACTATGTTTATGAAAATTTTCCAGTTCATAACATTCCAGCAGACTTCCACACTTTCATT
>JAOSBL010000008.1:30529431-30552439 GCA_027568915.1 Erythroxylum roraimae
GGGAGGGGGGGATTTGATTTTTTAGGGTTTAATTTTAGTTTTTTGCAAAATAGTCCCTGTCTTTTTTTTTCCCCGGAATGGTCCCGACATTTTCTGGTACTAGTGGTACCGGCCGGTACCGGCCGAAATTTTGGACCGGTACATTTGCACCAGTACCGGTACCGAATTTCGACCGGTACCGGCCGGTACGGTACGAAATTCGTACCATTGTATCCAATGCTGTGAATATCATCCTGGATTTAGTACTAAATTGAATTTTGGTACGATATTGTATTGGTATCGATCACTACGAAGTACTTTTTTGTTAATTTTTTAAATTTAAAAAATAATCTCTGAATTTTTTTAAAATTGTAAAATAGTCCATTGTTATATTATACTGTTGTACTGTATATTTTTAATCCTTTCTCCAAAATTTATAATAATAAATAATAATGATAATTAATATGAAATAACAATAATTTTCAGATATTTCATATATAAATAATAGCCACAATTTTTATGAAAAAAAGATAATCATCATCATATAAATATAAAATTAAAAACAATACAAAATATTTAAAATATTACAATTTTAACTTTCATTATATAATAAATAATAATTACATCAAAACACCCAATAAAAAGAACAATAAATTTCCTTAACTCTCACATTATTATAATTTACAACAAAAGTTCGTGATAAGTTTTCTTCTCTCCTTCCTCTCTTTTGCTTAATCTACCATTTCTAACCTATGTCCTCACAATTTCCTCTTAATGCTTACTTCCATTTCAACTCAACTTGATCACAAACAAATCAAAATCTATGATTGTTGATAAACATTAAAAACAGAACCTATCACTCACGCATCTTCATCATGTTTTCTACACTTTTTCATTTTTCTGCATTCTCTTCCTCTCCATCAACACCTTCACTTCATCTTAAACTTATCATTTTAATCTTCTATATATCACGATTTCACCTTACATTTTTTCCTTATCTCTAAACTCATTTTAGTTCATTCCTAAATCACTCAACGAAATTCACACAAACAACAATAAAAACAAAGCATACGCATATCATTTCTCCAAAAATTTTCTGTACTCTTTTTATACATATTTCAACATTTTTTCAAGCTTAAAAATCATTTCAACACCATCTTATGAAATATTGATCATCAAAACACACAAACAAGATATCAATATTCTCATCCTATATCCACGGTGTACATGTATAATAACCTCAATTCTCATGATCATGTAATATCAATTAAACACCATATTTGTTTCGTATTCATGCCACTTATGATAATTAACATATTACTTACTTGCTAAAACTTCAAGATCTTCAAAAACACCAAGAAGCCCTAACTCCTCATACAACCTACGTACATCATCATGGAGGTTGAGAGGTTTCGATTTCTTATGGTAAATAAGAAAGACAACAAGGTGAGATTAGCAAGTGAAAGATAAAAGAGTTAGGTTTAATGTTGATGAAAGTTGATGAGAAAATTCATAAAGAAGGTGAAGAAAGTCATGCAGAAGGAGAAAGTAGGAACAAAACAAACTAGTTCTTTCTAGTATATTCGTAAAATAAAATAAAAAAAGTTGGCAAGTGACACTTGTCACTTGTCCACTTCCTATGGCCTTACTTGGTCCTCTTTAATAACTAGTCCAATCATTTCCAATTTATACTCCAATTATCTTCCAATTTTCAATGACATTTGTCAATAAATCCCAAAGTCATCTATAAAATTTTTCACTATCATTTGACTCTTACTTCTACTACCATTCATCAATTGACTTGCCACTTGGCATATTTCCTAGCCCAAAATCTCAGAATTTTCCTAAATTTCACCAAAAATTTCAAATCAATAATTATAATCACCAAATCAATTTTCAACACGTATAAACTAAATTTCTTAATATAATCACATTTATAAATCATTCATACCCGAAAAATGTCAATGAATGCATTTACAATTATTTAAATGTGTGCAAAATTCAATATTCACGTATGTGTGTATGCCATATTATGCGTGAACATAAAATGCGCCATGGGAGATGTTGAAATTGCATATGTTTCAGAGGTTTTTTAGAACATATAAAGGGTCAATTATTCAATCATTTTCGCCATTTGCCTGTTAGAAATATATGTTGAATTTCTTTATTGACCTAGTCAATAGGAGTTTTTTTTGGATCTAACTTACTGGTTTAAGTTTGTTGTTAGTTTTCCTGGTCTATAGGAGTTAGTGGCTACATTTCCTAATTTTATGTTTTCCAGTTAGTTATGATTTTATAAGTAGAACAGCTTCTTGTAGAATTGTGAGTGCCTATTTTTTCAGAAAGCAATAAAGTTTATCTTTCAGTTTATTTTTTCTATCTTACTTTCACATACCTAATAGTGGTATCAAAGCTTGGATATGGGGAGTGAAAAATCTAGAGGGGAGACACAATTGAGAAAGAGTGCAGTAGAAGCTCTGTTTCTGTTTAACCTCATTTTTGTTTTGCAATAGCAAGTGGCATCTGAAACAACATTTGTGCAGCCAATGATTCCATGATTTGATGGTCATTATGACCATTGGAGCATGTTGATGGAGAACTTCTTGAGGTCCAAGGAGTATTGGCATTTTGTTGAATATGGAATCGAAGAGCCTATAGTTGGAGCAATATTGTTAGAGATGCAAAAAGTGGAATTAGATGCATTGAAGCTGAAAGATCTTAAGGCCAAAAATTATCTTTTCAAAGCTATTGATCAAGCAATCTTGGAGACAATCATTTGCAAAGATACCTCCAAACAGATCTGGGATTCCTTGAAGAAGAAGTATCAAGGAAATGCAATGGCAAAGAGGGTGCAACTTCAAGGACTACAGACTAAATTTGAGACTATACGCATGAAGTCAGGAGAGTTTGTTACAGATTTTTTCACTAGAACGATGACGATTGCTAACAAGATGCGTATCCGGTGAAAAATTAGAGGTTGTCACTATTGTGGCGAAAATTCTTCGATCAATGACACCAAAATTTAATTTCATTATTTGTTCAATAGAAGAATCTAAAGGCATTGATGTGCTTTCATTTGATGAATTACAAAGTTCTTTGTTGGTTCATGAGTAGAAAGTTGTCCAATAGGAGAAAGAAGAGCAAGCTCTGAAGGTAGTAACCAATCCAAAAGGTTTTGGGCATGGAAAAGGAAATGGAAGGACAAGAATTCTCATCAAGAAGCAGACCAGATTCATGTAGCTGACTCTAAAGCAGATGAGGATCATGCAGTTGACTCCAGTGTCAAAGAAAGAGGTCATGATAAGTCCTATATCAAATGCTTTCATTGCCATAAGTATGGGCATTACAAGTCTGAATGTAGGACCCGTTTCAAGGAAGATTCAGGTGCAAAACCAAATTTTGTGGAGAAAGAAGAAGTTTCTCTCTTGATGGCTAGTCATGCAAAAGAATATTTTTATCAACATGTGTGTTACTTGGATACAAGATGCAGTAATCACATGTGTGGAGACAAATATGTATTTTCAGACTTAGATGAAACATTTCGTAATATTGTGACATTTGGTGACAAATCTACAGTTTCTGTCATGAGCAAAGGCAATGGTAAGAGCCACACCAAGGAGAACTCTTCTCAGATTATTTCTAACATTTATTTTGTTCCAGAATTGAAAACTAATTTACTTAGTGTTGGACAACTCCAGGAGAAGGGATATAAGATTACTATAAAAAAAAGGAGTTTGTCATATTCAAGACAGAAGATTAGGTTTGATTGCTCAAATCAATATGACAACAAACCGGATATTCCCTTTATATCTCAACAACACTACTCACACATGCTTCTCTATAAGAGTAAAGGACGAGGACTGGTTGAGGCATTTTTGCTATGGACTTCTTAATTTTGGAGGACTAAAAACATTGCAACAAAAGAACATGGTGACTGGTCTACCACAAATCAAAAGCCCTTATCAAATTTGTGAAGAATGTGTAGTTGGGAAACAACATAGAGATAATTTTCAAAAAGGAAGATTATAGAGAACAAAGAAAGTGCTGGAACTTGTTCACTTTGATTTATGTGGACCTATAAGTCCAACATCAAATGGTGGTAAACATTACTTTATAACATTCATTGATGACTATAGTCGAAAAGTTGGGTTTATTTTTTGCAAGAAAAATCTGAAATTTTTTCAACGTTTAAAAACTTCAAGGCAAGAGTTGAAAAAGAAGCAGACATGCCTATAAAGATTCTTCGTAGTGATTGTGGTGGAGAATACAACTCACAAGAATTTGTAAATTTTTGTGAGGAGCATGGAATTCAAAAACAAGTTACTGCTGTGTATACGCCACAACAGAATGGCGTTTTAGAGAGGAAGAATCATATAATCTTGAACATGGTGCGAACTATATTTAAAGGCAGTGGAATTCATAAAAGTTTCTAGCCTGAGGCTGTCAACTGGAGCATTCATGTACTGAATAGAAGCCCTACACTTTCTGTTCAAAATTTGACACCTAAAGAAGCTTGTGGTGGACAAAAACCAAGTGTAGACCATTTTAGAATTTTTGGTTGCATAGCATATACACATGTTCCAGAACAAAAGAGGGGTAAACTTGATGACAAAGGTGAAAAATGCATCTTCCTTGGTGTTTGTGAGCAATCAAAGGCATACAAATTGTACAATCTGATGACTAAGAAAATTTTCATTAGTCGTGATGTGTTTTTTGATGAAGAACAAATCTGGACTGGTGATGTAAACAAGCCTAAACTGCAAATACAAGTTGATTTTGATGGTGAAAATGAAGAAACAAGGCAGCAACCTACAAACAGTGAGTAATAACCAACTGTCACTCAAAGTATTCCACCAGTTGGAGTAGAAGAAAGACCTCAACGTGTTAGAAGAAATATGAGGCAACTGAGATTGATCAGTTTGAGCACCCACTTACACATTTTGCCCTATTTTCAGGTTGTTATCTAGTTATATTTGATGATGCTGTCAAAGATTCAAAATAGAGAAATTTATGGATGCTGAAATTTCAGTTATTGAAAGAAACAACACTTGAGAGTTGACAGAGCTTCCAAAAGGCCAAATAACAATCGGTGTGAAGTGGGTATACAAGACAAAGCTCAAGGAGAATGGCGAAGTTGATAACTATAAAGCACGATTGGTGGCTAAAGGTTACAAACAAGAATTCGAAATTAACTACAAGGAGGTTTTTGGCCCAATTGCTAGGCACGATACAATCAGATTGGTAATCGCTCTAGCTGCACAAAGCTCCTGGTCAATCTTCCAATTAGATGTAAAATTAGCATTTTTGCATGGTGACCTTCAAGAATAGGTATTTATTGACCAACCACATGGTGACCTTCAAGAACAGGTATTTGTTGGCCAACAACCTGGCTATGTAAAGTTTGGAAGTGAAAGTCAGGTTTATAAACTCAAAAAGGCATTATATAAGCTAAAACAAGCTCCAAGTGCTTGGTATAGCCGAATTGAAGCCTATTTTCTAAAAGAAGGATTTCAAAAATGTCCATATGAGCATACTCTCTTTATTAAGATTGGCGGAAGAGGAAAGATGCTTATCGTGTGCCTATATGTTGATGATTTGATTTACACAGGAAATGATTGTGCTATGTTTGAAAATTTTAAGCAGTCCATGATGCTTGAATTTGATATGTCTGATCTTAGATTGATGCATTATTTTCTTGGTATAGAAGTAGTGCAAAATTTTGTGGTATATTTATATCTCAGAAGAGATATGTGCAAGAAATTTTGGATAGATTTTAGATGAAGAATTGCAATTCTGTTTGCACACCAACTGAGTATGGTTTAAAGCTTAGGAGAGATCCTGATGGAAGAAAGGTGGACAACACTTTATACAAGCAAATTGTGGGAAGCTTAATGTATGTGACTACAACAAGACCTGACATAATGCATGTTATAAGTCTTATTAGTAGATATATGGAACGTCCAATGGAGATCCATCTTTATGCTGCAAAATGAATTTTTCTCTATTTGCAAGGAACTGCAAATTAAGGTCTATTTTACAAGAAAAATGAAAAATTAGACTTATTTGGTTTTACGGATGGTGACTATGCTGGATGCTTGGACGATAGAAAGAGTATGTCAGGTTACGTTTTCATGCTAGGATCAGAAGCTACTTCATGGTCTTAAAAAAAGCAAGCTATTGTTACTTTGTCAATAATTAAAGCAGAGTTTGTAGCTGCAACAGCTTGCGCTTGCCAAGCAATATGGCTGAGAAAACTACTAGAAGAGTTACATTTCCAGCAAAAGGGTGCTACTGCAATTTATTGTGACAATAGTTCTGTCATCAAACTATCTAAACATCCTGTTCTACATGGAAGAAGCAAGCACATAAACGTAAGGTTTCATTTTTTGAGGGACCTCACAAAGGATGGAAAATTTGATCTTGTATACTGCAAAAGTGAAGATCAAGTAGCTGAAATAATGACTAGGTCATTGAAGTTACCTATGTTTCAGAAGTTAAGGGGACTGCTTGGAGTTTGTGCACCTTATAAGTCTTAACTAAAAGTTTGAAAACTTTCAGTTTAAGGGAGGGATTGTTAGAAATATCTGTTGAATTTCTTTGTTGACTTAGTCAATAGGAGTTTGTTTTGGGTCTAACTTACTGGTTTAAGTTTGTTGTTAGTTTTCCTAGTCTATAGGAGTTAGTGGCTGCATTTCCTAATTTTATGTTTTTCAATTAGTTATGGTTTTATAAATAGAACAGCTTCTTGTAGAATTGTGAGTGTTTGTTTTTTCAGAAAGCAATAAAGTTTATCTTTCAGTTTATGTTTTTTGTCCTACTTTAACATACCTAACATTGCCAGATCGTGACCGTGGCAGAATATTGAGCACTGTTTGAGATGATAGCAGCGTCAGTTGGGAGGATGGAGGAGAGTTACATGACTATTGTATTTGTTAATGGGCTTAAAGAGGGATTACAAGCTAAACTCAATATGCTTAACCCAAATGGGCTCAAAGAAATAATGTCGGCAATAGCCCAAGTTAAACAAAAAATGAGATCCTTGACCCAAACTGATGCCAAAAAGAAAGAGCTTCCTTCTAATCTAACCCGAAGTGAGACCTTTACCATCTCATAGACTCTTACCAAAATTGTATCATGAAACCTAGCCCAATCCTACCAAGCCTTTATTATTGCCACCTATCATATCAAGACTGAATTGAAAAACCTACCAGGCTTCTTCCTCTTCCTCTTCTTTAAATGCTAGAGTCAAATAATTAGGTGAGATCTTTTGTACCGTAAACCAATTTCAACCCTATTTTATTGATTTTCATCCATACAAAGGATCTGATATGATATAGAGGGGTTGATACGATAAAAATAGCATAAAAATAGTAGTTTTTTTTTTGATAACTCAGGTTCTGGGCTTCGCATGACTATCTTGGGACCTATAAGCCACCCACTCAGACTCATAGATAGGTAAATCCGGGTCTGATCCTAAATAGTAGAAGAGATACCCACTTCGAAATAGTAGTTATTTTGTTAGGACTTCAGGCAACATCTTTGTTAAGGAGAGAATGCAGCCTCTCTAACTATTGTTGGGTCCTTATTTTATAATATTTTCTAGCTGATATCAATACTACTATCCCCATCTAACCTTTGTTTCCCCAGTTCCTATTTCCTTCCTTCTTTATCTTCCTTAAATATTTTATGAGTATAGCTCGGTTTTATCACAATTCTCTATAAACAAATGAGTCATTAACATTTTCAAATCGTCACATGTTAAACTTCTTTGTGTGATAATCATATCTAACTTTTATATTTTGTTGGTTTAAGAAGAATTGCAAATTTACTTTTATGTCGCTGAAAAGAAACTATTTTCTAATTAACGAAATCCAAAGCATTTTAATATTACACAACAAAAACTATCAACAATGAAAAACAATAAAAACAGACGTAAAATAACAAAGAAATTAGTGGAGGCCAACTCAATTACTAGGAAACAGTCTATTTACAAATTACAAGAGAGCATTTTCAATACAAAAATATCCTTCCTCTAGTGCTTTGAACTAAATTATAGTGTAGTACACTTGACGGTGGGCCAGCAACTCTTTCTCTAATGATCCCATGGCCAGCTTTTAAGTCATCCTAATCGAGATTAACACATATTACACAGCTAATCTAATCTACAAGCATAACAATCTGTATTAACTCTTTTAAATATCTCTGTGAATTAGTCCACTGAGTTGCACTCTCGTTGGCTTTAGACCCCTTCTCATCATTTCATCCTTCAATTCAAAAGCCTTCCCTATTTCTCCAGCAAGACAGCAACCATGTATCAAAAAGTTGTATGCTACTACATCAGGCTTGAGACCCTTACTTAACATAGTGTTCCATAACTTGATAGCTTCTGGTAAATTTCCCCTTCTGCAATACTCATAGATGACTGTTGAATATGTGATGCAATCTGGGAAAATACCATTCTCTGCCATTCCATCTAAAATGCCGGTTGCCTCCTCAAACTTACCCAATTTGCAGAAGCCACGGACAAGTATATTATGTGAAATAGTATTCGCTAACAACCCATCAAGCATGACATTGTGAAGCTCTAAAGCTTTCTCCATGTCCCCTTCCTTTGTAAGTTGGTCTAGGAAACAACCGTAAGTGACGTGGTTTGGAGGAGAATCACTAACCAGCACGTTCTTGCAAAGAAGCTCAGCCTGATGCATGTATCCAGCCTTGCACAAACCATTTATCAGGGCTGTGTATGTTACAATATTAGGAGTGCATCCTTCTTCAACCATTATGTCCAAAAGCTCAAATGCCGCGTTTAGATTCCCTGCTTTACTATGCCCATCAATCATGCTTGTATATACTACATTATCAGGCTTTAATCCTTGATCTCGCATATCCTTCAAAAGACCAAAGAAAGCTTTTGTATCATGTTCCCTCATACTACCATCTATAAGTACAGCATAACACACAAGGTCCATGTCCACACCTCTATTCACCATCTCACGGCAGGCATTCAATGCATCCTTCAACCTCCCCTCTTTACAATAGGCATGGAGAAGTGCACTGTAACAAATCTCATTTAACTTACGATGCTCATTGTGAAGATTATCGATGAAAACTTTGGCTTCAGATGCCCCACCAGTAGAACATAGACCACTTATTAGAGACCTGTAGGTATATGTATCTGGAACAAGACCCTTCTCTACCATTTCATTGAGCAATTCAAAGGCTTTTGGTGTGTTTCCTTCCCTGCAATAGCCATCAATCACAACATTGTAAGTCACCTTATTTGGTATAATCTTCTGTCTAGCCATTTCATTGAACAAGTTATTAGCCTCAGTCATCATATTTACTTGACAAAGCCCAGATATAAGTGCAGTAAAGGTGTATACATTTGGTGCAATGCCCTTCCCTGTCATCTCATGATACAGTCTAAAAGCCTTATTTAACTCTTTTTCATTGCAATACCCACTAATTAATGCTGTGTAAGTTACAACCGTTGGCGTCAATCCTCTACGAATCATCTCGAAAAAGAAAAACTCTGCTGTCCTCAAATTCCTCAACTTACAGTGACCATTTATCAAGGAATTGTAGGGATAAGCGGTAAGTTTTATCCCTGCGCTTGTCATTCTATCAAGGAAAAGAACTGCAGTATCCATTTCACCCCTCCTGCAAAACGAGTCAATTAAAATAGAATAAGTGATATCATTTGCAGACAAACCTTTCTCTCCCATTTCATTATAAAGCAACTCTGCTTTGTCATATTTTCCTTCTTTACACAAAGAATTAATCAGTGCATTGTATACAAACAAATTGGACGTCACCCCGATCCCACCAAGCTTATTTACCAAATCAAAAGCATTATCAGTCATCCCCTTTCTCCTTAGCCCTTCAACAAGACATGAAACAGCTGCCTCACTTGGAATACACTCCATCTCGATCATTTCATTCAGCACCTCCAAGCCAACTTCAAACTCTTGCACCTTGCATAACCCAAGTACCAAAGTGCAATAAGTTATTACATCAGCTTTCAGTCCTTTCCGAGCTAAACTATTTTTTATCTCAACGGCTTCCCAAACTCTCTGACCCTTGCAAAGGCCATTAATCAACAAATTATATGCCACTAAATTCAAATCATAACCATTGGATTCCAGCCAACATATCATTTCCTTGGCCTTAACAAAATCCTTAGACTCACACAAACTTCGAATTACCGCTGCCTGAATGTAAACGTCAGGTCTAATCCCCGAGTTTACAATCTCATGAAACAAGATTAAAACCATGTCGAATTGCCGAATCTTCAAAAACCCATTAAGAAGTGCACTCAAAGTCCTGATTTCAGGCATTAAATTACAACTTGTCATCAATCTGAATATGGAAACGGCATCGAAGCTTCTGTTATTTTGCACATAACTTTGAATCAACAAATCAAACCCCAAACTCGAGTTAGGTTTACATCTCCTGAAAGAGTCCAAGAGACTGTCAAAAATCTCTCTAGGGCCAATGCCGCGAAAAAGCAATGTTTGGAAGAGCGAAGAAGCAGGCCAACACAGGTTAGCATTGACAAGAGCATGAATTAGAATACAAAAGGATAAAGTTGAGTGGTTAAAATTTGCGTGCAAGCCCAGAAAATTGAAGAACCTTAAAGCCAACCTGGAATCATCCAGAGTCTGCATCAAAACCTTCTCAATGTGGTGAGGCCTCAAATTCCTCAAAACAAATGGATCGTTCAACGCATGCTTCCAGCTTTGTTTTCCTCGTAATATGTTTATCAGAATTGCCACGAAATCCGAGTCTTTGTCTTTAACAGTGCTGATAGTTTGTGGAATTACGCAGGAACCAGAAGTGCAAAACTTTCTGGATTTGGGAATGGTGATCTTTGAGAAGGGTCTGCGAGAAGGAGAGAGTTTCATCTTGATGGAGCATGAACGTGCTCAGTGGGTTCTATCATTTATGGGTGGAAGCCAAGACGACAGTGGCAAAGAAGCTGTGAAATTATGGAGAGCGGTGAACTAAACAAGAACCCATCAATGGGCTTAAACAGTTTTGCTTTTGGGGCGAATCTCATCTAAGGACTTTTTCGTCCCTATCTAACAAATGACATTTGTTCTCACGTGACTATGAAGTTAATGGATTGACTTAAGTTGATCAATTATATTCAAGCATTTTTTTAATTTTTAAATTTTAGATTGGATTTAATCTTGAGCTAACTTTAACATCATCATATCATCATCACATCCAGTTCAAAGTCCCGTGATAAAGCGAGGTCTGATAGTACACAATCTTACCCCTACATAATAGAGAGGTTATTTTCGGTAGACTCACATATAAATATGACAACAAAAGAGTAATGCAGGTTAAAGAGTAAAATAAAATAAAATTGGCATGCTAAATAATTATGTAAATAAAATTACAATAAATACATAAATAAATAATAAATAATAAATATAACTCGACTTTTAAAAAATATATATTTTAAAACTAAAATATAACGAAATATATCACCTCTTTATCTGGAGAAAAGTACCAATACTTAGATAATAAGAGAGCAATAAAGTATCAAAGAATTGTAAAAGAGCACAAAATAAACTTAAACATTTTTAAAATATTCAAATTGAACTCTTTATAAAATGAGGTCACGAATGAGGAACGCAAAATTTTCTTGTTTGTGAGTAGGGTGAAGGAGGATAAGAAGTATAGAAAACTACAAAAAAAAAAAAAGGATGAGAAGTTGTTTCGACAACCAATTCTTGTAATTGGTAAAAACAAATAATTTTGTGTTTTCCAAATTTGATTGCAATTTTTTATTTTTTAAAACAGAAAACTAAAACATTTGAAACCCAAGGAGCTATTAGGTTATGTTTTTTTTCTTCTATTTCTTCTTGTTATTTTCATAAAAAAAAAGAAACAGCCCGTTAAAACTTGATTGGTTGAATATTGTTGCCATTTTTTGTTTTAAAAATAAGAAAACTACAATAACTTTACAAAAACGTAAAAATCACATTTTTATTTGTTTTTGAAACTTTTTTTCATTAAAAAAACATCGTCGTCTTTAGCATCTATGCGTCTTCTGTGCTCCGATTTCTTCATTTAGGTTACACCCTTCTCTTGTTTTAATGCTTCTCTATTTGTTCTCACATTGTTACTTCATTTGATGCTATTGCCTTTTGGGTTCTTCATGTTACTTGCCTTCAAAATTTCTCTGCAACTAGAATTCAATGCAAAAACCTACCACCTTCACCACCTTCTCTTCCAGTACTTGCTCATCTCCATCTCTAAACAACCATACTGTTAGCTTAAGGTTTATGATTAAAGATTTTGAAAATAACTGTATAATACTTCAAAATTCAAAATGGATTTATTTCTTTGTATACTTAACGATCTAATTCTTAAAAGGAAATAAAATCATAAGAAATACATTTTTTTTTCAGAAATGATTTATCCGAAAGAATCCTACTAATTATGAAGGTCGTATATTAGCCCCGTGATTATTGGAAGATTTTTGTTATAGATGACATCGAAGTTATTTAGATTTAAATCTATCTAGTTGACTAAAGATGCAAGTATAAGCAATGACTAGTTAAAGAAATTGACTGTTTAAGGAAGAGCAACAACACTTGTAAATGAACCCACTCAGACTTTTGAACCATTTGAGCAACATCTATATTCTTGAGAGTCATATCATTTTTATTGTGCCTTAGAAAGTGAAATCACTCTATCAAGAGAGAAATTGTTATTTTATTTTTTGTGTGCTTTTAGAAGCTTGTTATACACTTTGAGTGTAAAAGATTGGAGAATCTTAAAAAATATGTACTTGTGAGCTTGGAAAGGCTCGTCAAATTTAATACTCAAATTTTTATAATGAAACACTCAAGTTAGATGCTTGGGGACTTGATATAGGCTTGGGTTGTAAGTCCAACCAGTATAAATTGACTGCGTCCTTCTTCTCTCTCACACATTATCTTTTATATTTTCACATTATATTGTGTGTGTATTCATTTCAGCAAAGAGCTTCTTCACTTTTATAATAGGTCCCTTTTGCTTTCAACTTGCTGACAGTTCCGCAGTTTTAACAGGCACCTTCTGTGTTTAAATTGTTTTAACAAGATTCATCATGCAGTAGGCTCTTTTCGTTTAAGCAGGGTCCTATTCCTCAAAAGACTCCTATCGTCTAACAAGCTCCTGTCGTTTAAAAGACTTTATCTTCTGACAAGCTCCTATTGTTTTTATTCGCTAACTAGGATTTGCTTATTATACGAATTGAAAGAACTTGCAAAATTAAGTCACACACAATTCACCCCCCTCTTGTGTATGTTTGCTTTATCAATTGATATCAGGGCGAGGTTTCACATTTTTTTTGTTTTACAGCATGTGATAGATCATGGCAAACACCTTGAGAAGTTTTTAAGGATAATCCGTCTCAAAGTCTCCTTACTTCAATGGAAACAACTATTCATATTAGAAAGAGAGAATGACCATATATCTCCAACTGTAGATATCGAAGTATGGCAAGCAATTAGAGTTGAAGCTACAATTCTCACTTTCGATAACATAAAAGTATGGACTGATGCTGCCAGGAGAAATGTACAACTAAATGCTAATGTAAAACATCACCTGATATGTGTGTTATCTCTAGAAGAATATGAAAAGTTATCATACTACTCTACAACAAAATAAATATGGGACAAACTACAAGTCACGTTTGAAGAAACGAATGAGGTAAAGAAGCAGATAATAAGTTTTTTAGTGCACCAATACGAAACTATTGGCATGGAACAGGGACAGACCATAGACGAATTCTTCAGATGCTTCAACAGCATCATCACGACCTTAAAGAACTTGGGAAAGATATATCCCAATGATGAGCTCGTAACGAAGATTCTGAGGTCACTACTAAAGGAATCGAGACCCAAGGTGACTGCTCTAAAAACGACAAAGGATTTAGACATTATTCACTCAACTGGTTACGAGAAAATCTGATGGTCTATGAAACTAAGCTTAGGCAAGATGAAGGATCCTCTTACAGAAAAGGAATGAAATTGAAAGCAACTGACGAATCAAACAGTGATAAAAGTGACACTGAATTGCAAATAGATGGAGATGACGAGTACAAATTTATGGTCAGAAAATATGCCCACTTCTTTCCGCTTTTATAAAAAGAAGCTGATGAAGAAAAGAAAAGGAAACAAGAAAGCTAGAAACAACGGGTTCTTATCAAAAGGCAGTAATAGCAATACACATAACAATCAAATCATATGTTATCATTGCAAGAAGCCTTGGCATACAAGACCAGAATGTCCTCTTCTTCAAAAGGATAAGTCAGAGAACAAAAAATCTAGAAAGCAAGCAATGACTGCAGCTTAGTCAGATGAGGATTCTGAAAATTTTGAAAAAGAAGAACCAGAAGAAGTCGTCAACATTTGCTTCATAGCTGAATTAGGAGACAATGAGGTGTATTATTTTGACTCTGATATTGAAGTTGATGAATTGAAAAATGCATATCATGAATTGTATGATCAGTACAATAGGTTGACAGTGAAGTAGTTCAAAAAAGTTGAGAAGTCCAAGAGCAATGACGCATCTCTGAAGAATAAGATTAATTCATTGGAATTTGAGAATGAGAATTTGGTGACCAAGAATATGTCTCTTAAGGTTGACTATAAGAAAAAGGTTTTTGAAAAAGAAGTTCTGGAAGAAAGAGTAGCTAAGTTGGAAAATATGTTGCCAAAAAATGATTCTGATAAGGTAAGATAGTTAGAAGAAAAAGTCGCCGCCTTGAACTTGAAAAGGAGAAAGTATAGAGGAATGATTGGATCACTACTATATCTTTCAAGCTCAAGACCAGACATTATGCTTAGTGTGTGTCTTTGCGCACGCTTTGAATCAAATCCAAAAGAAAGCCATCTTCAAGCAGTCAAAAGAATCTTTCGATATCTCCACGGAACTATAGATTTTGTACTATGGTATCCAAAAACTGATTCATTTGATATAGTGGGCTATTGTGATGCAGATTATGCAGGTGATAAAGTCAATCGAAAAAGTATAAGTGATCGCTGCCAATTTCTTAGAAGATGTTTAGTATCTTGGTTCTGCAAGAAGCAAAATTGCACGACGCTTTCGACGAATGAAGCGTAATACAAAGTCGTTGCTAGCTATTGTGCTCAAATCTTATGGATGAAGCATCAACTACAGAATTTTTCTCTAAACTTTTCTCATATTCCTATATTATGTGATAATACTAATGTTATAAATCTTTCTAAAAATCATGTGCATCATTCTCGGACTAAGCATATAGAAATCAAACATCATTTTCTTAGAGATCATGTTTTAGAAGAAACCATTGACCTTTTGCATATTAATACTGAGAATCAAGTAGCTGACATTTTTACCAAGCCACTCTCTGAAGATAGATTTTAGGTGTTAAGAAAAGAGCTTGGTATGTGCAAACTGTTTGATATTATTTCTGCATGAATATTTTTTTCCATTTGTGTTTGCATTTTGTTTAGCAAGCTCCATCTATTTTGATTCCTTAGAAACTCTCTCTTAGTTTAGTAGGCTCCTTAGAGTTTAGAAGGCTTCTCTCGGGTTGACATTTTAAGTGACATATAAATAGGGAGTCATTAATGGTGTCTTTTCAATCTTTTCGAGAATGCACACACAGTCTGACAAATCTAAGTACGTGTCTATCAGAAGATATGCAACTGATTACACTTCCTCTTTTAGCCTATACGTCTACTCTTCATCTCACGAGATCAACTCAAGAGTCACTTAGTATACTCTAAGCAAACTTCTCTCATTTTCTCTGTTATTCTTCTGTACCCTAACTCTTTGCATTGCCTCTTGTTTTCTCTCTCAAACTTCACAAAGCTCACCTACAATGGCTAGAAAAAAATCAAAAGGACAGAAGAAATTTTTGGCCTCAACTTCTAGCTATGATGAAGCACCTCGTCATGAACAAACCTTTGCTTCTGATTCCTCGTCTTTGTCTTCTATAGTAGGTCCTCAGGACACTACTACCAAACTTGTCTTTATCTCCTCAAAACTCCAAACTTCAGAAATACCTAGTCAGGAGACCTCAGAAGATAGGAAAAGGAAGATTGTTGCTATATTGTCTCTAGATTATGTTGATTCCTCTTTAGATGACAAAGAAGAAACAATCGAAAAATAGTATGCTTCTGACTCAGAAGAAGAAGAAGAAGAAAAAGGAAAAGAAAATGGAGAACAAAAGAAAGAAGAAAGTGAAGAAGAAGAAGATACTTTCAGTAAGGTGGAGTTACTAAAAAATGTGAGATTCCATTTACCTATTCTCTCCCTACCCATTCCTTCTCGAAAATCTTCTGTAATTCCTAAACCTAATCCAAAAGAGAAGAAAGTGCTTGAAGCGCATTGAGCAATAAATGATGATGGTTCAGATGAAGAACCTTCTTGATTGGAAAGAAGACCATAAATCAGAGGAATTGTTGCAGAACAAGCTCCATAAAAAGAACCTACTAAGGCAGAAGAAAAAGAAAAGGAAGAGAAAAGAAAAAGGAAAAGAGAAAAGAAAAGAAGAGACAAAAAGCCTATGGTTGAAGAAAACATTGAGGAAGCCATCATCGGGGATAAGCTATGTATTAAATAGGACTTGTTTGAAGAAATCCCTAGAGCAAAAAGGTCCAAGAAACTCATGGTCCATAAGAAGGGAAAATTGTCACAACAAATAAAAACATTTTAATCAATGAAAGGTGAAGCTTGTTATAAAGTGCAGTACAAGAAGAGAAAAGTAGTTGCTGGATGCATTGTGCCTCCTTGCATGTTCGATGATATTGGTATTCCTCTCTCTACTTTCTTTGTTGTTGATGGGTGGGAGAACTTTTTGAATTTGGATGATATAGTGTGTGATGAATTAGTCAAATGTTTTTATACACATATGTAATCGAAAGCTAGTCATCATTTCTTGGGTGCAGGAATGTGAGATCTTAATAACAGAGGATATATTAGGGAACTTTTTGAATATAGCTCCCATAGGTAAGACTGACCTTGCTTTCCATAAGTAAGACATTGTTGATCTTGATTTGGGAAAGGTTGTAGACTTTATATGTCTACATACTGAGAATGCCCATAAAGGGAGACCTATATGTAGAAATATGGACCTACTGCCTAGATGCCTTGCATCAATATCAGCTACTTTAATTTTAAGTAGCTCAGTAGAAAGATATAGTCTCCTAGATACCTATGTAGTATACAATCTATTAAAGGGCAATAGAATGAATCCCCCAGCAATGATTCTGAAGTTTATAGTGGAAAAGGGAAGCCACAAGAACACTACCGGAGGTCTGCCTTATGGAATGATATTAACCAAGATCTTTACATATTTTGGCGTTCCCTTTGACAATCTGATTTGGTATGAGCTTGACAAGTTTCATTCCTGTATCCCCTCCCAATTCGGGTACAAGCTGAAAGAAAATATTTGGGTGGAAAATAAAACAGAAACAGTAGTAGACTTCTTGGGTCCTGCCTCAGAGCAGAGGTCTGAAAGGATACCAGAAATTGTAGGTCCTACTCTAAAACAACAAGCTCCTGTCCCTCCTCAGGACACAAATAGTATGGATATTTTACAATAGTTGAGGGACATTCGCGGTAATCAGGATCGAATACGCGACCAAATTGACAGCCTCCAAAACCAAGTCCTGGATTTGCAAATTCTCCTTAGGAAAAATCCTCACTAACTGTGTCAATTGATATTTTTTCTGTTTCATTATGTTTTATTTCACTTTCTCCCTATACTTTATTATTTTTGATAATGAAAAAGGGGGGAGAGTTTATGTGGATATATGTTTGAATATTTTGCATATATGATGATATATTTCTCAATGCTGCCTCGATTATATCTGTGATTGATTATGATGTTAAACTTGTGAAAAATCTGTGATATATAAACGATAGGTTCCTTTCTTAAAAGACAGGCTCTTTCTAATTATGTTTGAATATATAAAAGTCACAGGTATCTTTCGAAATCATCTACTGTTAATTTGAATTTTGAAAAATATATCTATTATTGCTTGCCATCATCAAAAAGGGAGAAATTATTAGCTCAAGTTTTATGATTAATGATTTTGATGATAACTATATAATATTTCAAAATTCAAATTGGATTTATTTCCTTGTATACTTAACGGTCTAATTCTTAAAAGGAAATAAAATCATAAGAAATAAATTTTCTTTCTTGCAGGAACCTTCATTATGAACTTACCTTATTAAAAATGATTTATCCGAAAGGGTCCTACTAATTATGAAGGTCGTATATTAACCCCGTGATTACTGGAAGATTTTTGCCAAAGATGACGTCAAATTTATTCAGATTTAAATCCATCTTGTTGACTAAAGATGCAAGTGAAGCAATGGCTAGTTGAAGAAATTGACTATTTAAGAAAAACAAACAACACTTGTAAATGAACATAGTTAGACTTTCCAAACATTTGAGCAGCATCTATATTCTTGATAGTTATATCATTCTTATTATGCCTTAGAAAGTGGAATTACTCTATCAAGAGAGAAATTGTTATTTTATTTTTCTATGAGCTTTTGGAAGCTTGTTATACACTTTGCGTATGGAAGGTTGGAGAATCTTGAAAAATATGTACTCGTAAGCTTAAAGAGGCTTGTCAAATTTAATACTCGAATTTTTATAGTGAAACACTCAAGTTGGATACTTGGGGACTGGACGTAGGCTTAGGTTGTAAGCGGAACCAGTATAAATCGACTGCGTCCTTCTTCTGTCTCTCATTATTTTTTATATTTTCGCATTATATTGTGTATGTGTTCATTTCAGCAAGAGGCTCCTTCACTTTTATAATAGGTCCCTTCTGTTTTCAACTTGTTGACGATTCCTTTCAGTTGTAGCAGGCGTCTTCTATGTTTAAATTGTTTTAACAAGATTCATCATTCAGTAGGCTCCTTTCATTTAAGCAGGGTCCTATTCTATAAAAGGCTCCTATCGCCTAACAGGCTCCTGTTGTTTAAAAGACTTTTGTCTTCTGATAGGATCCTACTGTTTTTATTCGTTAAATAGGATCTACTTATTATACGAATTGAAAGAACTTGCAAAATTTTTATAAGTCACACACAATGCACCCCCCTCTTGCATGTGTTTGCTTTATCACATATTTGGTCATCTCCATCTATAAAAAACCAGTTCACCGAAGCCTTCAAAGAATCTCACAAAAATATTCATTACTGTATCATAATTGAAAATAAATTGGTAATCCAACTTCTAAGCCTCCTTCAACCTCCGACATTGTTGAGGCCCTCGACTTCTCCTCTACATTTGCTTCTAATCAAAATTATAATACAACAAACACCACACTCATCACTTACCCACCTGTTTTTTCCACTCTCTCACAACCTTACTCAACTAGCTATTGGATGGTGACTCATGCATTCGAAGAAGCGTGTTGAAGATAGCAATAAAATTCATACACAAAGAGAGAATAAGTAACCCAAATATTGTCCGCCTATGCTAATCATCCCTGTAAAGCTATTTGTTGAACCTTTAATTTCTCACCATTCAACGAAAGATTTGGTTCGTCTAGATCATGATTATAAGAAAAGGGTTCGCGTCAATTCTGGTATAAAGATATTGACATTTAAAGTTGTAGAGTATCTAAATTGTTTAAGTCTATGACTTATGAAAGCAATATTAATCTTAAGGAAACCGAGCTAAAACTTGGCTTACTAGGTAGCCATGAGACTGAGGTGTTGTCTACTCCTAGTACTGGAAACAATAATAGGGCATCCATAAAGTTATCTAAAGAGTGGAGATCCAAAAGCAATTCCAGTTAGTATAGTGTTGGAAATGAAGACAGAGATAGCCATGCGCCTCCTGACAAGCAAATTCTTTTGTTTTGATGGGGATAACTCAGTTTATTACTTGCCAATGTAGTTATTAATTTTATTAACTGATGTTTTATATATTGGTTGATGATGGATGGCAAGGAACAAGTAGTAGGATGGCCACCTATTTGATCATATCGTAAAAACTACCTTCAATTAAGAAAAACAATTATAATGGTGTTGGAATGTTTGTGAAAGTGTGGATGGAGCTCCTTATCTCAGAAAATTGATCTTAAAACGTATAAAAGCTACCCAAAACTCCTTAAGGCCTTGGAGAATATGTTTAAGCGTAGCATCAATGAGTACACAAGAGTGCAATATTATCTCTTATGACTTTTTTAAGTAAAGATGCATATCGTTTTTCCTTCTATTATTAGCTCTGACGTGTCTAACTTTACAAATCTCAGGTAAGTACTCTTAGAGAGAAGTATGTAGTGGATCTGATTTTGCTCCTACATACGAGGACAAAGATGGGGATTGAATAATTGGTCTTATGGTGTGAACAGTTTGCTTACTGCTGATCTTGTTGATCTCATAGAGTCTTCAAGAGTTCCTGTTTAAGTTCTTATAGAGCAATTTGCTTTAAGGATACTAGATCTAATGATACAAGCAAAAATTGTATGGCAGAGGACATCTTTATTTTCTACCTTGTTCTAGTTTGTAGTAGTTTTTGCATAATCATGTTTCTAATGTACATACAGGCAAAGTTGGAGGTTCTATAGCTTCAATTCCTCAAGTCATGGTTGTTGCACTCCTTTGTTTCATATGGGAAATGCTAACAATATTAGGATTGTCAAACCTACAGTACAGGGAGGCTGGAAGCTTTAGAAATATCATCATAGTCGGTTTGTCATTGTTCTTTTAGCTTTCAATATTGGCATACGTTCAATCATATGGCAGTTCTCCAAATAGCAACTTGTCTGCTCCAAGTTACTTTTAGCGTTACATTATTGCTTCTAATGGACCAATCTGTGGCAAATACAAAGGGGTATGCTTTTTGTTCTTATATTGTTTCAGCAAGTTTCTTGGCTAGTTCTAATATTAATGGAATTGAGAAACTTCTTTAAATATAAATTCCTATATCTTCTTGTATGCTTACTCTTTTGTATGCATGGAAGATTACTTTTAGTTACTAAGCATAGTTATTGTGTTTTAACAGTTGAGTTAAGTTCTCAACACATTACTATTAATGAACATGGTGATTGCATTTCTTGTGGCTATTATCTTAGACAACATTGTACCTAGTAGTAGACAAGAAGATGGGGTATACGTATGGTCTGAACGTGAGGTAGCAAGGAGTGAGCCTATTGTTACTAAGGACTATGAGTTGCTTTCAGATTCGGCCGGATTTTCAGATGGGTAAAATGGGTTGGCCTTTGACTTTAAGAGACCAAATTGCTTGTAAGCAACTAATTTTGGGTGCACCGACTGATTTTGAAAATGTGTATGTTAGAGGATCCAGATGGATCTAATTCTAATTATTGTAATTTTGTATTATGGACAATGTATGTAGTTTTAAGTTTTTGAGTCACTGAAGAAGGATTTTGTCCTTGTTACTCCTAATCCCACCTTCGTCGTGTATATTTATTTCCATTTGTATTATCCACCCTCATCAATTTATATTATTTTATTGGATGAGAATGCCATTTTAATATGTTGATATAGTGTTTCTAACTTATTATTATAATTTAAAATGATATAACTTAATATTATAATTTTTTAGGATTGTTTATGAGCAATAAAAGATACACATATTGATGCACATGTCAAGTTATGATATAAAGAAACAAAAATTAATCGTTATTACTTGTTATGTTATACACAATTATATTAGAATGTATGGACAAAGCGATGAATTATTTGACAATTATACTAAAAATAAATAACAAATTAGGGAAAATGAAAATGAAGATGGAAGTTCTCAAGTTGAGTATAATATCACTTTAGCACAACTTCGAAGTATGTCTTAGAAGCGAGCTGTGCTAGACAAATGTGGAATGAATATATTGTAACACGTAACGATACCTTAGTTACGTATTCCGGATCGAATGTGAAAGAGCAAGAAATGAAGAAATGCAGAAAATACCTGATTTTGGTTCCATAACTTCAAACGAGCTTTCTGAAGCCGAAATGAGCGCGAATCTACTGCCGTCTTTACGGGAACTCCACACCGGAACGCTATCAATGTCTTTCTACAGTTTTCTCAAAACGTAAGCTCTATTAACGGGTTAGAGAATCCTTATGTTTACAATTGATATGAGCAACGGCAGGAGAACTTAACCTTTATCTATAGCTTCCATATCAGGCTTCCCCATCACAAGCCCGATATAAGTTCGGTCTACACAGATTGGGATCTATTTTCCAACCGAACTTCAACCCATTAATTTAGATCATTTATTGGGTCACTTTATTATCTTTATCCGGATCAAATTATGTAACTGAATCGATAAGTTATTTAAAAACTGAAAAATACAATTAAATATTGTCCAACTTTATGGGAAATTACAAAAATGTCTAACAATCTCCCCCTTGGACAATACTTAATCGCAGTGTTGACTTTAGTTTAAAAGCAGTTTAAAAACTCGGTTAAGTCACGCTACTGTATTAGTCGACTAGGGTTTAAAAACAAAACATTTGGTCGAAAGATAACAAAAGTCCATCATTCCGTCCTGCAAGGCTTTCGATACCGAAAAGTATCAAATGCATATGTCATGTGCGACACAGATCCAATACAATCACGTATACCTAATACCTCACTAACATGAATGGGAAAATGGAGTGTAGAAAACTAGAATGATACCTTTATGATCTAAATTATATCATCTTCGTTTGTAGGTCCCAATTTCTCCAACTTTATACTAAATCACATATGCTAAACTGCATTAGAGAAATCTTGTTTTCTCTCACCGAATGCTAAACAAGATTAGAGAAAACTTGTTTCCTCTTACCAAATGCTAAACTGCATTAAAGAAAACCTTTATGTTCTCCAACTGAATGCTAAACTGCATTAGAGAACCTTTATGAGATTAAAAACTTATATCCCCTATGTCATGTCAAACTTCATGGATATCCGTACAAAATTGTATGCATCTAAATGACATAGGCACAAGGTCAATCTGTATATATGCCCAATGACCTTTAAATGCTTAAGATCGACACAAATCTT
>JAOSBL010000008.1:30662309-30676718 GCA_027568915.1 Erythroxylum roraimae
AATGGGTTCTCTCAAATCTTCTTCTTCTACACAAACCCCCTTCTCTCTCTAGAACTTCTTCATCACAACACAACAACGCATTTCTTTCTACTAAAGCAAAAAGAAGATGATGAACTTACCTTGGAAAGCTTGATTCTTCTTCTTCCCACGAAAATTTCCTCCTTTCCCTTCTTTCTCCACGATTTTTCTCTCCTTTCTTCTCTCTTTTCGCATTTTTTTCCCTCTCCTCTTGGCTGCTCACGATTTTCTTCATCTCCTCTTCTAATTTTTAGCCTTTTTGTTACTCCTTTTCTTCCAAAATTGGCCCCCACTTACATGGTCTTTCCCATTTTGCCCTTGTTTCATTTAACACAAGTCTACTAACTACTTAAGCTACTTAATTCTAACACTTCATTCTAATTTCAATTTCTAATCATTCCCTCAAATTCTAATTAATGACCCAATTCTAAAATAAAATAAAAAAATTCTAAACCAACAAACAAACATAAATAACTATTTAAGCAATTTATAAGAAATTTAGAAAAAATTCAAGATCCAACAGCACCAGGATGTACAGAGATCTGAAAGAGCATTTTTAGTGGAAAGGCATGAAAAGAGATGTAGCAGAATATGCAAGCAAGTGTCTAGTGTGTCAGCAAGTCAAGGCTAAACAGCACCTTTAGGCAAGATAAGGCCATTGTCCATTCCTGAATGGAAGTGGCAAAGGGTGACCATAGATTTTCTGATGGGTTTTCCCAAAACCAGTAGGAAGCATGATGCTATATGGGTCATTATTGATCGGTTGACGAAGTCATCCCATTTTCTAGCAATCAAACAGACTGATTGTTTGCATGTGCTAGCAAAGAAGTATATTGACGAGATAGTGAGACTGCATAGGATTCCGGACATTATAGTTTCTGATAGAGATCCTCGGTTTACTTCGACATTCTAGGGAAGCTTACAAGAGGCTTTAGGAGCCAAGTTGAATTTTAGCACGACTTTTCATCCCCAGATAGATGGTCAATCTGAAAGGATCATTCAGACACTTAAGGGAATGCTTAAGGCATGTGTGATGGATTTCAAAGGAGCTTGGGACAAGCATTTGCCATTGGTCGAATTTACTTACAATAATTTGTACCATTCAAGCATTTAGATGGCTCCTTATAAAGCATTGTATGGAAGGAGATGTAGAACTCTTATATGTTGGGATGAAGAAGGAGAAAGAAAACTAATAGGACCAGAGTTGATTCAGATGACGGTTGACAAGGTTAAGTTAGTTAAACAAAGGCTTAAACCAGCCCAGGATAGAATGAAAAGCTATACTGATGCACACCGAAAGGAAATGGAGTATGAAGTCGGTGAGAAATTCTTCCTTAAGACATCTCCTTGGAAAGGAGTTATGAGATTTGGCAAGAAGGGCAAGTTGAGTCTAAAATATGTGGGTCCCTATGAAATTCTTGAGAGGATTGGACCGCCAGCCTATAGGTTGGCGTTGCTACCGGAATTATCACAGATTCATGATGTCTTTCATGTTTCCATGTTGAGGAGATATAGATCTGATCCCTCCGACATCATTCAGACCGCTGAGGTTCAGTTGAGAGATGATTTGACTTATGAGGAGAATCCAGTGAAAATTTTAGACACTAAAGAGAAAGTCCTCAGGAATAAGATAGTTCAGCTGGTAAAAGTTGTGTGGAGAAATCATTTGTTGAAGAGGCCACACGGGAGCCCTTGGAAGCCATAAGGGAGAAGTATCCATAACTCTTCAATGACTTAGGTAAGAATTTCGGGGACAAAATTCCTTTAAGGGGGGAAGGGGGGAAATGTTGGCCCCTGAATTTTTTTTAAAAATAAGCATGATTAGATTAATTTTGGAGTCTTGCTAGATTTTTATATGTTGGATTTAATTAGCATGTTAATGTGGGTAAGATAATATGATATAAGTTAAGGGAATTGAAGCATTAAGTAGTACGAGTTTGTAAAGGCAAATTTGGCAAGTTATATAAGTTTAGAAACCTTAAGGCATTGAAGGAAGGGCAAAATGGGAAGAGTAAATTGTTGGCTTGCATTTAAGAAGCCAAAAATGTGATTGAAGAAAAGTGAGAAAGAGCGGTTTCAGTAAAGAAGAGAAAGAAGAGAGTTATGCTAGGTTTTGATTTTTCTTAGTCTTAAAGAGCGATTTTGAGGTTGTGTAAGAAGGAAAAAAGGTAGAGGAAGACAAGAGCTCTCTTTTGAACTAAACATCACTTCATTTAGTGAAGATTCAAGGTAAGTTGATATTAAACCTTTTGGATTTTTGGAAGGGTTCTGGTTCAAAGAGCTTAGAAAATGAAGGGGTTTACGTATTCTAGGATCAAATTTATGCATATGTTTCTTTGAGTTCTCATTTGGAATTTCTATTGATTTGGGAATTTTATCAATGTTCAAGAAATTCAAGGAAGACAAGAGGAGCAAGAGGAAAGGCGCATTTGAACAAATTATAAGCAAGGAAATTCAAGGTGGGTTTCACTTTTATAATTAAGTAATAAGCCATTAAAGTTCTTTCAAGAAATGACAAGAAATGATTTTTCAACTACCTTGTTCATGTGCGTTTATTTTTTTTTATGTTGAAAGATTGTGCTATATGTTTGCTACATGAATTGTGTTGATGATGGATGAAAAGATTTTGAAAATGATTCTTTTTGAAAAGATACATGCTTATGAAATCATGTTTTCGAAAATGGATTTCAAAATATAGCAAGTATATGAAAAGCAAGTTTTCAAATAAGTGTTATTTTGGACAACAAGTTTACAAGTTATGAGATACGTGTTATGTGAGTTTGTGGTAGTCCCTCAAGAATGTCACGTGCACGTTGACCAAGTTATAGGCTTCTCCCACCTGCCCGCTAGTGGCGCGGAGCTCCTTTATGAACTCCCTCAAGTTTACGACTACACAGGACCATTATGTGGAAATGTGTAGTGCATCATGTTTATGGACTTACCCAAACCATTTTGATATGCTTATTTGCTCATGACGTTTTGATGTACTATATGTTCATGATAAGTTGATAAGAATGTTGCATTCATATTTTGCATGAAAGTGAATTTCTGCATTGAAAATGACTTTATAAATGGTTTTGCTTATTACCAATTATAAAATTGTTACCCACGGGCTTTTAGCTCAGCCCCATTCTCTTCCCCCATATCCAGGTGATGAGCAAGATATCGAGTAGTCAAGGGTCAAGGCATCACTCCAATCTTTGATTATTTTGTATTTGAAGCAAATCTTGTAAAGCAAGGCTTTGGTCGCATTTTGAGCAACTCATGATTTATGTATCTTCTGTATTTTGGGATTTTGAGGTGTTAATGCGTTTTGCAGCTTAAAATGCCCACTAAAGCTTTGTAAAACTCTTATCTTTTGATGCAAATGGAATAAGATTGCATTTTTGCTCATGAATTTCTCTGACGTCTATACTTCATATTTTTAAGTTTACATAAGGGAAAAGTTCATGTTTGGATGTCAGGGAAAGAACTGGATTAACCTAGGCTAAGTCAGGCAAATGTGCCTTCTAGAAAGTGGTAGATCATCTTTCTAGCTTTCCAATGGTTTATAGTAGCAAATTTTTAGACATCGGAGTAGAAAGTTATGGTCCTCATACTTTTGAAAATTATAATTAAGCCCCTTAACTTTATAAAATTACAAATAGGTCCTCCAAGAATTGAAAAATTACATTTAAGTCCTTTAACTTTTAACAATTTGCAAATAAGCCCTTATGTACATCAAGTTTTTCAATTAAGCTTTCTATGTGTCTCATAAGTCTATATATCATGTCTCATCACCTCTAAGGCATTAGAACACATTTAATTTAACCACTATGGTCATATCCATCCAATGGACTCGGTTTTACACAATTAAAAGCTTATATGTCGAAAATCTCCAAGATTTTGCATACCGATGAACTCTAAGTTCATGTAAAGGCATATAACATCATTAATCAATGACATATATACCCAGAAGGATTTAAATACGTCTTTGAACTGATACACAACCATATATATATCAATATACAGTAGCATCTCCAAGTATAAAACAATACAAAAGGGCTCAGAGAATCCGGTGTTACATATTAATTTTATACTCTATGCATAATTAAAATATTGTATAATGAAAAGATTCAATTATATAAAACTTATGTACAAAAAGGTTTGTCAAAACTATTTTGACATTCCTAACATTTAATGTATTGTTAGATGCTAATCTTGACATACAAATATAAATTATTTAATAAAAATTAAAATAAATAAAAGAAGTTTAATTTATATAATATCAAAAAAAGTTATAATCAATGGCAACATAAAACGAGGACTTTGGAGATGTTATGTTTGGAACCCAAAGTTTCTGACACTTCTTCGATATTGGGATCTTGTAATGGTACCCTGGAATTGTGATGGGAGATGGTTGTGATTTGCATTTAGTTATTGTTGTTACGGTTATTGGCGTTGGTTGTATTGCTTCAGGTTCATGGAATTTTGGCCTACGATTATTACATTCGAGTTGTCAAAGATTGTGGAAATTTTCTAATGTCATGGCTTTTGTTAAAAAAGTCACTAGTAGCATAAAGTTTTAGTGGTTATTAAGGTTGCTTGTTGCTGTTGTGGCTGGCAATACTTTGGCTACTAGAAGTTGATCACTACTTACATGGATTAGATAATGGAAATGGTTACTTGTAAAGGCCATAAAAAAGGAAAAACCTAGCAGCCCAACCTTAATGACTAACCCAAACCATAAAATAATTAAATAGAGGGGTATAAATAGAAGTCCACAGTTGGAAAGTTATACACCAACGAAAATCAACTTGTCTTCTTCATTTTCCTCTGCATTTTTCTAGATGGTAAGCGTGTAAATGCACCATCTTTCTTCTGCATGTGAAACTTTTCTCATTTGTTCTTTCATTTTATTCATTTTGCATAAAATCGTGATGAAATTGTGGAGGTCAACAACCCCAAAAATCCCTTAGAAAGGCATAGACTTCACGTAGGTAAAAACGTTTCCAACATCAATTATAAGCCTTTTATTATGATTTTTAGTCATCCTACACTAGTTTATAGTTGGATTGTATGTTGTGATTATTTAGGATAACAAATTAAAGTTATGGAAATAGATAAAAATGGAAAAAAAGGTGGTTGTAAAATGCTAGAAAAAAAGAAGAGGTAGGACAAGAGGAGAAGGTGAAGAAGAAGACAATTTTGGAAAATTGAAGTTGTATTGAGGGACAAAAAGGGAAATGTAAAATGTTAAGGATAAAATTGGAATTTAATTCCAAGAAGGGTATTTTGTATGAACAAAAAGAAATGAGGGTAAAATAGTACTTTTAATGGTTAAGAGTATTTTAGCAATTATTGTGGTTAGTTTTAGTAAGGATTTTTTTTATAATTAAAAATAAAGCTGGAAAGGGAATAACGTTGAATTATTAATTGTAATTAGGTTGAAAATTTTCTTAAATAAGTCTAATGGAATATTTGTAATGTCTAAGTCCGAAGGTCAGATTAAGGAATGAATTGGAATATTAATTAGTTGACTCCAAAACAGGTAAGGGTGACCTTAGTTTATACTCTTAAAATAGTGTACTGTTCTTAAAACTTTGAAATTTTGTTATTAATAAATTGTTTTATAGAGAATCATATTTTGAATTAGTCATTAATTAAATTAATGATTAACAATTACATTTATGGATTTCTAAATTATACGAATTGTGTTTATTTTATTTCAGAAGTCATAAGTCACAATATGTTATGCATCTTGGAATTAAAAAATGTATTAGAACCTGAGACCTTGTTACCTATGGCCAACAATGTAGAAAGATGTAGCAGAGTTTGTGTTAAACAGGTCAAGGAAGAACATTAGGCATAATAGGGAAATTAAGACCCTTAGCCATTTCATCATGGAAGTGGGAAAAAATTGCGATAGATTTTATGGTAGCATTATCGAGGACCAAATGTATACATGATTTAGTTTGGTTGATTGTGGATAGGTTGAGTAAATAAGCTCATTTGTTACCTTTGCAATAGACAGACTCCTCAGAAAAGCTTGCCACGTTGTATGTTGATGAGATTATCAAGTTACACGAGGTTCTAATGCCTATTGTATCAAATCGAGATCCACAGTTTAGTTTGCAATTTTAGATAAGTTTACAGATAGCTTTGGGGACTAGGTTGAATTTGAGTATTGCATTTTACCCTCAATTGGAAGGACAGTCAGAGCATACAATTTAGACATTGGAGGATATGATGAGAGCTTGTGTGTTGAACTTTGAGGGTGATTAGTATAGATATCTACCTTTGATGGAGTTTGCATATAGTAATAGTTATGACTCTAGCATCAGTGTGGCACCATTTGAGGCATTATATGGCAAGAGGTGTAGAGATTGGATATGTTGGGATATATAGGGTATTAGATTGTTAGAGGGACCAAAGTTGATTTAGGAGAAGATGGAGAAAATCAGGTTAGTTCAGGATCAATAAAAGAATTATATCGATCAACATCGTCAATGGATGAAATACAATGTTGGAGATATGGTATTTCTATGGGTATCACCTTGGAGAGGAATCATGAGGTTTGGTAGGAGAGGGAAGTTCAACCTAAGATACATTGGGTTATATGAAATTGTACAACAAGTGGGGCCATTAGCTTACAAATTAGCATTACCCCCAGAGTTATTATAGATTCGTGATGTGATCCATGTGTTGATGTTAAGATGATACGGATCTGATCTTAGTCATGTTATATCAAGGCCTACAATCGAAGTTATAGATGATATGAGTTATAAAGAGGAGCCATTAGAGATATTGGATGGATAGATTAGGAAATTAAAGAGACGAGAGACTTAGATGGTTAAGTTTTGTGGAGTCATTATCGTTCTCCAAGAAAGGCCACTTGGGAAGTAGAGGACGCGGTTCAATATCAGTATCCTCATTCGTTTGGATCCTCAAGTATGTAACTTAATTTCGAGGATGAAATTCTTTTAAGGAGAGAGAATTGTAAAGCCCACAAAAAAGGAAAAACCCAGCAGCCTAGCTTAACAGCTAACCCAACTCATAAAATAATTAAACATAGGGGTATAAATAAAAGCCAACAGTTGAAAAATTATACACCAACGAAAATAAACTTGTCTTCTTCATTTTCCTCTCCATTTTTCTAGCTGGTAAGTGTGTTTTACATCTTCTAAATTTGAAACTTTTCTCATATGTTCCCTCATTTTCATTGTTTTGTAGAAAATTGTGAGGAAATTATGGAGGTTAGCAACCCCAAAATCACTTGGAAAATCATTGATTTCACATAGGTAAAAACTTTTCCAACGACAATTTTATGCCTTTTATTGTGATTTTTAGTCATCCTATACTAGTTTATAGTTAGATTGTAACATCCCATTACCCATGTTAGGGTTAGAATAGTAAATTGTGAGGCATTTCTGAGAGATTAAGAAAAATGCACATCATACATAAGATAAGTGTGGCATGCACATTTTGCATATTCATATGACTGTACATGCATTCATTGAAATTTTTCAGGTATAATTGGATTAAGTTATGATTATTGGAAATTTTTGAGATTTTGAATTTTATTTATATTGGAAAAATTATTGATTAGTGGAATTGTGATATTTTTGAACTTTGGTGAATTTTGGTGATATTTAGAAATTATTAATTTTTATGGAAAATAGGAAAAAGGAATCAAAAGAAGGTTGGAGATAGTTGTATTGTAAAGATAAAATTAATGGAGTTAGTTTCAAAAGAAACTAAGTTAGAGCTTACACCTTAGGAAAGTGACAAGTGTCATTAATTTAGAAAGTTGCTTTTATAACCTTGTAGAAGTAAGTTATGGTTACCTGAGAGTTAAAAAAGGTTGAGTAAAATGTCTTAAGTGTTATTTCCAGCCACCTTCTTTGAACTTCCTTTCAACACATAAAGTTTTTCATTAAAATCCTTCTGAGGGATTTCTTTGCTTTTCCTTCTCCTGTATTTCAACACATAAAGTTTTTCATTAAAATCCTTCTGAGGGATTTCTTTGCTTTTCCTTCTCCTATACCTAACCCACCTTGCATGTTATTTCTTCTGCCTTAAGAAAAACCAGAAGTTCTTAGTGCTCACAGTGGATTACGTGTTTTTGTATGGAGCTTAGGGCTTGAAGATTTTGGAGTTTTCAGTAAGTAAGTAGTGAATAAATCCTTTAGAGTTGTGGATTTATGAATTAAATTTGATAAATTACTGTCAGTTGCATAATCATGGCATTTATGTGTATATATTCATGAATCCTATGTTGATGGGATGAAAATTTTGGTTATAGAGTTAGTTTAGTATTTTATGGTTATCAGTGATCAAATATTATAGAAAAGAGTTTTAGAGTTTGAAATAGCAATGAAATGGTGTATAGGATGAGTGTAGAAAATCTAAGTATGAAAAGGTGATATGTTGATATGCTCTATTTCTTCACTGTGCATATATATGTGTGTGTGTGTGTACGCAAATAGGTGAGAGTTTTAGAGATGATCAAGAAAATGGTTTTTGAGTTAAAGAGTGGTGTAAAATGATGGTACGAAATAGGAATGAGTGTATAAATGACAGTTAGAGGAAGAGAATTAAGGAAAATGCAATGAGTGGTGAATGTAGAGCATGAAAAGTCAACTACATATTTTTGTTTTATTGATGATTTCATTGGAACTTGGTTAGATTTGCACATTTATAGGTAGTGTGAATTTATGGTAATGAGTTGAATGAAATGGAGTAGAAAGACTAGAATAAAAAAAAATTGAAGTGATGGATTTTGAAAAATGGAAGTCTGAGAATTTCTGGGAATGAATAGTAAGAGAGAGTTGAATTTTTGATCTGAAACTTCCATGAATTTACTGTGTTGATCAAGGCAGATTTTGACCAAATTGTCTTCATGAAAGTTGTAGATCTTTCTTGTAGCTTTCCATTTATATAAAGTTTGTAAATTTTAGAGTTTTTGATCAAAAGTTATGGAGTTTAGAAGTTGAGATGTCGGTAGAGAAGATGAAGTGGAATTGCACTGTCGTGCGGTTCAAAATGGATTTGCACAGTCGTGTAGTATAGCAGAAATGCACCGTCGTGCATAAGCACGACAGTGACTTTGGGGTATAGTGAATTAAGCACGATCGTGCTTTTGGGATTTTCCCTTTTACTGAACAGTCTTGATTCTTTTGACCATAACTTCTTCTCTAGACATCCAAATGACATGATTCTTGAAGCAATAGATTTCTAACACATTATTCTATCTCTTTACAAAAATTTGTAGCATTCTGAATTGATTTGAAAAATGATTGGTCAAATGAAAATGTGGGAATCTGTTGAAACAGTGAAAATAGGATTATTTTACTGAACATACTTCAGTGTTTTGATGTTATATGGAGATATAAGATTCCAAATGAGATGATTTTTGATTTGAAATAAACTAGAGAAATAAGGCTACAAACCATATAAAAAGTCAAATTATGATTCAGTCTCTAAGATATTCAATTTCTGGATGGAAATTGTACCTAGTAAACTGTTTATGAACAAGGACAGTCTGAAAATTTTTGAGGTATATCTTCCAAATTACTAAACCAAATTGAGTGATTTTGGTGTCAATAGAAACTCAAGACATTGAAGAATAACTTTCTAGAAGGAAGTGGTGCCTAATTTTGCCATTTACCTTATCAGACTTACTATACAAATTTGGCCCGTATGTATATTGGAAGAAAAATCTGAAGTGGTCAATAAAGTTATGTAATTAGTTTCACATTGCTTTTTATTGGTCCAAATTATAAGTACCCATGGTATTAATGAGGGCTTTGATATCTGAATGATTTTATCATAAGGATCTCAATAAAGTACCCCAGAATTGTCATTGAACATGCATTGTGCATATTTCATATAAGTACATCTGCATGCATAAAGGAAAATTTTATATATTTTTGCAAAAGCGTGATATTTGTAAATGTGTTTTGTATGTTATAGAGGAGCACATCAGATGCTAGTCAGACATTGCTGGTCCATCCAGGCAATAACATATTAGAGTGTACTGTGAGTCAATCTAGATGATTTCTTAGGATTAATTTGATTTGATTTGTTTAAACTTCCAATATTATTGAATTGGTTGTGAATTGTTTGTGAATTCCGAACTTTGATTGTCCGAGGAGTTTAATACTTGGGAATGTATTGGAAGTGCTTTGATTGCTATGGAATTCTGAATGTTTTGTAAATTCTCAACGAAAGTTGAATGCCAGACTTAGGTCCGATGAATGTGAAATTCTGACTGCGCTTTATATCAAATTGTGACTCTGTATTTGATACATTTCATAAAATGCATGCTCAGATAATGGCGTTGTGACCTGAGTAGTCTATATGAAAGCACTTCCATGTAGAGCTTTGCTCTGTGAATTTTGATTCTGCACATAGAGCTATGCTCCATGATTCTGTTCTGACTGAGGCCCAGGGCCAGTAATTGTATATGTGATAGGCACTCGAACACAATAATAAAAAAGAATGTGAGTTTCATGCATACAACATTATAAGATTAAAATTCATTGAATGATTTGCAAAGTTGAAATGAGTGATAAATTGACATGAACTGTGTGATCATATTATAAACCACGTTGTGTGAATATCTAGAATATATCTTCAGAATGAGTGTCTGTGAAAAATATGATGTTTGTGTGTGATCAGCTGAAATCATCAATTGCAGCTACGAGACAGGAGACCTAGTTCCTTAGTCAGGACATAAGGAATTTTTGGATTGAATAATGGCTCAAAGGTCTGTCAGCTGACACTAGAAGTGTCGTAGCATTTATTTTTGTAGTTTTACTAGAACCTATAAGAGGTTTTGTAAATGTATGTTTAATGGGAACAATGTAACTTTTGTGAGTGAATGAAATGTTTCGTTTAAAACAACAAAAGAATTTAGCGACTTTACATATGTATGATAGGTGATGCCATGTGTAAGTTGGTTATGATTTGCTCTAACATACCATTATCATAGGGTACGTACTTGATTATCCTTCGGATATTCTGGTATTTATCTTATAGTAGTGGAATGTTGCATAGATTGTATGTTGTGATTGTTTGGGACAATCAATTAAATTCATGGAAAGAGATAAAAAATAGAGAAAAGGTGGCTAGAGGAGTGGATGAAGAAGAAGGCAAAATTGGAAAATTAAAGTTATACTAAGGGGTAAAATAGGAAATATAAAAGGTTAAGGTAAAATCAAAATTTAAATCTAAGAATGGCATTTTGTATTAATAAAAATAAATGAGGGTAAAATAAGACTTTTAATAGTTATGGGTATTTTAGTAATTATGGTGGTTAGGTAATAAATGAGGGTAAAACAAGGCTTTTAATAGTTATGGATATTTTAGTAATTATGGTGGTCAGGTTTAGTGAAGATATTTTTATAATTAAGAATAAAGTGAAAAAGGGAATAATGTTAAATTATTAAGTACAATTGATCTAATAGAATTTTTGTAATGTTTAGGTGTAAAGGTCAGATTAATGAGTAAATTGGACTATCAATTAGTTGAGTTTGAAATTTCGGTAATGATAACCTTGGATTGTACTCTTAGAAAAGTATACCGCTTATGAAACTTTGAATTTTATTAATAAATTATTTTATAGCTTAATTATATTTTGAATTATTCATTAATTAAATTAATGATTAACAATTACTTTTATAGATTTCTAAATTATATTAATTGTGTTTATTTTATCTCATAAATAATTAACAAAGTACAAGGTATTTCACTTTTACATTTTGTTATATATTATGTGGTGTATCTCTTGTTAATTCGATGAAAAATATGTTAATTAAATGGAGACTGATTGACAATAGATTATGAATAGATGGTGAAAATAATGAATCTCTGGCTTGCCAAGGATAGGCTGCATTTGATAGTTATAGATTGATATGTTATTTAAATATGAGCAAGTGATGGCTAGGTATTTATTCGTAAAGCAGGTACTAGGGCATCCTGAATCTCGAAGATGTCCTGTGCCAATGGCTAGGTACCGAGATATCCTAAATCTTGGGGATATCCTGTGCTGATGGTTAGGTACTCTAGTGGTACCGTGGTACCAACTTAGATTGAGAAATTGAGATACCCTGTGTTGATATTTATACATCTAGTTATGTTTCCACTTTGTGAAAGATTATGACAAGTAGAAATGAACTGGTAGACCATTGAATGTAAGCCTACTAGGTTAAGTAGGCCTAGATAATTCAATTAATTATGAGATAAAATAATATTAATCTTAATCGTTGCTTTGATAAAATTTTGGATGTTTGTAAATTGTTCAGATAGGCTAAATAATGTTGTGTATTTTAGTATTATATGTATTTTTTAATCATTTGACTAATTTTTTGTACTTATATATTGAAATAGTTGATTTTAATGATACGGTTAGTTACAATTACTAAGCTGGTAACTCGTCCTTGCCACTATTTCTCTTAAGAAATAGATATATTGTCAATAATTTCAGTGCACATGATTGGCGGAGAGGAATTTAGATGAGGCCAATAGATTAAATTGAGTAAAGTTGTTTTATTTATTATCTATATATATTAATGTGACAATCCAGATAGTTATGTTCATAGAGAATACTTTTGTGACTAACGAATATATTATTTAAGAATTAATTAAAATTTTGGTAATTAATGTTATCCTTTGAAAACAATTTAAGTTTCGATTAAATGTGGATTAGGTGTTCGAAGTGTCATTGATCGGTGGCGTAGAAGGTGTGACGACGTAAGAGCTTGATGAGAATGATTGCAGCAGGTGTTACCAGTAGTCAGTGACGTGGATGAGGGTGTGGATTGCTAGGTTTTCCTCGGATGATGTTGACAATGTGATTGCCTTAAGTGTAGAGTGGACAAATCAGGAATTGGATTCCGTGCAACTATAATTAGCTTAAAGCTCCTATTATATAATCTAGTAAGGTTCGTAAAGTATTTGACTTTGGTAAGACTAAGACTTCTTAGTCTATTTCCTCTTGCTCATTCAATTAGCATCAAATAGTAGTAATAATAGTAATAATAATAATAAAAATAATAAAAGTTCATATTTGATTTTCAGCAATTAAATTAAGTGCTGTGTCTTTTGCCACCTCTACTAGGAAATGTGAATACGATTACTTTATTCAAACAAACTTCGATTTATTGTTGAAGACAATCTTAGTAGAACAAGAGATTTATTGAAACTACATACATATACTTCAATGTCTCTTTATTTGGAAGCAGCTCTTGCAACTTCAATTCGAGTTCTAAGATGAGCAAGGTGTTTATCTCTTGGAGGCACGCATGATTTGACCACATCTATATCAAGCAGCCTTTCAATCCATTTGCAAACAACTGGGAATTTCTCTTCAGTGAGGAACTTCACTCCCAAGACTTGAAGCTGCACATGAAACCAGTAGGCAACAGAAAACGCAACAATGTCTAGGTACCCAATAGTCTCACCTCCAAAGAACTCCTTTCCTTTAAGTTCGTTCTCAAGAATCTTCATCTGCTCATCAGCTTCTTCTATGATCTTTGGTAGCTCTTCGTCTTTCGCGCAGCGAGCTTTATAGAATGTTTGTAGGATCTGCAAATAATAACCACACATCAATATATAAAAAAAATGTTGAGACTGGTTTTGTTTAACTGTAAAGAAAGTGGCAAGAATATGAAGATACGTGAATTCCTGAATTCACCTTTTCATCAACAAACTTAGCCCAGAAGCGAGCTATGGCTCTGTCATAAGGGTGTTTGGGCAAGATGGGATGATCTTTCCAGGTCTCATCAATGTACTCAAGAATGACAAGAGATTCTGCAACTGGTTTTCCATTGTGTACAAGGACGGGGACTTTCTTGTGAACTGGGTTATACATGACAAGAAAAGGACTCTTGTTTGATAGGTCTTCCTCGGTGTATTCGTACTGTATATCCTTCAGTTTCAGAGCTATTTCTATTCTGCGACTAAAAGGACTAGCCCAAGTCCCCAGTAGTTTAACCTCTTCAGCCATTGCAGTTAACCGTTCGCTTGGAGCTTAATACTTATTTTGTATCTTTGGATGTTGAGATGTGGCATTTATAGGAAAGGGAAGAGTTCCAGGTCAAGTTTCTCTACTTTTTGGGCAATTATTTGAGTGGAATCAACATCAGTCTTCAGCAGTTCGTGCCATATGACATTTGTTTTAGTTTTGGAAACTCCAAGAGGACTACTTCAATCACAAACGTCAGTGCTTACATCAATAACACAGACAGTTTTGATCAAGTTCCTCTTAGCCGCTTATGAAAAGTGAATGCTTTACCGACCTAGACGAATTGCTGGAAAATTGTACTTATTCAGCCCTTTCTCGTTCAACATTTCTTTTTCTTACTTTATCTACTGAACCAGTCATTTAATTGAATATTTATTAGATCG
>JAOSBL010000008.1:30737789-30749251 GCA_027568915.1 Erythroxylum roraimae
GAACAAGTGACAAGTGTCACAATTGTAAAGCATTTACTTGGTTCCTTCATTTAACTAGTTCCATCAAATTTCAATTTCCACTCTAATTTCTCCCCAAATTTCAATGGCTCAAATTAATAAATCCTAAAATCATGTGTCTAAATTTTCAGTGCCATTGGACAGTCATTTCTACTACCGGTAAACAATTATTTTGTCACTTGGCATTTTTCCTAGTCCAAAAATTTACCTGAAATTTTCAGAAAAAATTCTAAAATTCACTAAAAATTCTTCAACCTCAATGACCCTCTCCAACTAAATTTTTAAGCACACAAATCGCATTTTTCATAACAAACACATGTATTAACGAATATACCGGGAAGTGTCATGAATGCATGTATAGGCATTTACATGTGCAAAATTCACTATTTATGTGCATGTGCACCTTATGTAATGCATGAGCATGAAATGTGTTTTCCTAATTTCTCTGATTGATCTCACGTGTACCAAATTTCTAGGGCTCAAACGCTTTGTATGGAAATGGGATGTTACAAAGTATAATCAGTGTACTAGGCAGATAAATTCTTTAGTACTAGAGAATAACAGTATCTTAGACTTTAGTGAGAACTATAAAGACTAACTATGCTTAATAAGTTTGATTAGCTTAAATTATACATTAATAGATATTATTTGCCAAAGAGCATAAATACATTAGATTAATTGTTATTTCAACCAAAATAATCAATTGTATATCATAGTTAGATATCTATTAAGTAAACCCCAAATCCTTGATTATTATATATTTGATTTCCTTTCCTTAATTTATTTTCTTTTTTTAGTTAGTTTATTAGTTTAATCCTCATCAAGCAATTCTTAATTTTCTTCTTAAACTAAGATTGATATAATTTAGTACTAGTTTTTTGTGTGATCAATACTAAGGAATATCTCTAGTTCTATTTAGCTATCTATGACTGACTTTGTATGCTTATAGATTAGATTGAGTAGATATCACCCACCAAACACCTTATATCTGTACTAATGATGTTCCTTATGTTCAACATATGATTGAAAGCCTAAGAATTACTTTAGGTGATTTGAAATGAATGATTGCACATGAGGTGAGGAACGGTTGAACTGTTCCATCTTTTGTCATCTGAGTGGAATTATTTAGGCATCCAGTCCAGTCCAATGTTTGCTACACGAGTCAAAGCGTTTTTGTTTTTTGTTTTTTTTTTACCGCTGTTACATTTGACGACGATGTAAACTAAATACCGAAACGGCTGACCTTAACGCAGCCAACTTTTCATTCTTCCGTCGTAAATCAAAGACTGAAGCTACCAGAAAATGACAACTAATCGATTTTAGACGGAGGCCAAACACAAATTGCTACTTTCCTAAGGGCCTACTCCATTCGGCCACCAACTCCTTCCGTTAGAGGCCAGAGATCCGTCGTATTCCACAATTCTCTGGTTTGTTTTCTTGTTGATCTTCCGGAACGTAGACGTTTGTTCATTGATTCCGATAACTTCTGTATTTTGATGTCAATAAAAAATATTCTCTTTTTTCTTTTCTAAGAATAGCGTCGAATTGTGTTTCATTTCATCAACCAAATTTTAATGTTAATCGTGCCTCATGTTTAGCGATTTGCTTGGTCCTTTAGTTTGATGTGGAGACTAAGAGGCAACGCGATTTAATACTGCCATTCTTAATGCGATGATCTTAATTTTGCTGCTTGCAGGATGGTTCTTCCGGATTTAGTTGTTTTGTAGTGACAGTAGCTGGTAATGGTTCAGGACATTCCTAGTTGACTGTGGATGTGAATGCATACCTTTGACAATCAATTTCCATGGATGAATCATTGATCACGTCTGGTTCAACTAGGAATTCTAAACATACAGCCATTGTTAATAGCAAAAAGTTTTATCGGAGAAATCTACTGGCCACTGGTCCTGAAGGATTTCCTCAAAGTGCATATAAGCGTATAACTTCACTAAGCCATGGCATAAACAGTGGTGGTGCATTTGGCAACGCAGCATTGTTTTTACTAAAAGTTGCAGCGCTAGAAACAGTGCGTAGGGTTTCTAAATCAAAGTGTCCACTTGTCTGGCGCGGTATCCAGGTGTTGCAGTTTCTTTGCTACCCACCATTAAAGTGGATTCAGAAATGGGTTCCATTCAAGGGACTCATAGAAGGCGTGCAGGTTGTTCTTAAATTTATTGCTATCAGTTATGAATCGCTTAGAATTTGTTAGTTGCTCCATGATTATGTAAAAACTAGAATCTTTTTGGTAGATACATGTTCTCTTCTTTCTACTTTAAGTGTATCCTTGACAAAGAAGCTGGAGGCATATCTGCCGAATCACTGAGATTTACGTATTAACGCTTTCTGATTTATGAATTAAATAAACTGTGGTAGCTTTAGCGTTAAAGATATGTGTGGCCTTTCTTCTTGGAGTTGGTATTCTGTTATTTTCTAATCAAATTGGCTTCTTGATTCATTTTTAGGTGCATAAAAGCTACTCTTACTTTCCCTTGTGCCTGGAATATTAACTGAAACATGCATGCTGACCAAAGGGCTAGATACCAACAAACAGCAAACTGAGTTAATTTTTTATTTGTAACACAGCCCTAACTATACGAGAGAGGACTGACAGCCTCTAATAACTAGGATACCCTTTCATTATTGATTACACCTCTTTACATTGTTTCAGTATGGCAGTTTTGGATTTGAGTTGAGGGATAAAAACATTTTGTTAATAAAACAGAGTTTTAACTATTTTTGACGAATTTTTTATCGTTTATTGAAGTGGAAAACATTTTGTACCCTTTTACATGTGCCATGTTTTCCCAAGAGCCTTCAGAATTAAAATTAGGATGGAGTGAGGCTGTCAATTTCAATTCTGTCTATCTATGACATAGAATTGGAATCCCAATTCTTGATCTTATTTGAAGGTACTCAGACATAATTTTGACATAATTCCAATTCTTAGGGTAGAATTAAGAAATTGCAATTATAAAAAATCGGTTTTATTGCAGTAATGAAATTTTGTTTCAACTTTTGTGAATTGGAATTGAGATACTAATTTCATTAAAACCAGAATTGGAATTCAAAAATCCAGGATCGAAATGGGTCAGTGATATTTAAGGAGAACTGCGTTAAATATCTGTTAAGAAATCCTAATATCTTTTCTTTGCTATTGAGCCACTTATGCTTGTGATTCTTGTATCCAAACCTCACCTTAATTCTGTTGACCTTTCATGACATGACAACCATTGATGTTATTTTGCAGCTCATCTTATGCTATTTGTTTTCCTGCATCCTAAAATCAGTTTTAGCTGAGATTCTGTTTTTTCTCCTGGACAAGTGTAGAACAAGTTCAACTATATTTTAGTCAATTGTTATTTCATTAGTTAGTCATGGTCTATGTAAATATTTTGCTGTCATGCATCTTAGTGCTTATCTCACTTCAATGCCAGATCGTTAATTTCTTTAATTCACAGAAACTATTGCCATGTAATTGACTGTTTTCCTGCCATAGGCTATTACACGCTTCAATTGCTAAATATCCTGCATTATCATAGGATTTGTCCTAAATTTTCTCTACCAGAGATTAAATGGTTAAAGCTTACCCACTAGTTATCCACATTGAGCAATTGCTTTGAAATGTCTTTTAACTCCTATACGTGTGACATTTATCTCATATGCTTACTTTACCACATGATTCCAGATGTTCTCAAAGCCATTATTGGTCCTATCCATTGCAACAACCTTCTCTAATGAACATAATTTCAGTACTGAAACCTCGGACCTTGCTAGTGGTTCGAGTGCGCATTCAGAGACACATTCTCACCCACCTTCTGTACCTTCTACGAATGATGAAAGGTATAACACTAATAATGTTGTCTGAGACAAAATGTATTCTATATAACACTAATAATGTTGTCTGAGACAAAATGTATTCTGTGTGTTCTATTTATGAAAAATTGACATTTGATTTGTGAATGCAGATAGTGGCTTTTTCTCTAAGTTTTTACGATGTCCATATAGTTTTTCCTCTTGAATACTTTGATGACAAAATTTCTTATTATATTTTGAGAAAAAAGTATGTATCATGGTTCCTTGTTAGAATGATTGAATTGACATGTTCAACTTATAGAAGAACTTGTTTTACATATTACTTTTGTTGGTATCATGTGATGATGTATTTGTTTGTCACAAGTATAAATTTGTTATTAGCTCCAAGTGTAGTTTGTCTGTTTGAAAGCAGATCCACTCGGATTTTTATAGGATTTAGGTATCAAAATCTCTTAAAATTATCTCTATTGTACAAACCAAAAGTTGTTGTATGGCTAATTGCTAAGCTACTTGGTCATTAACCAGGGAGGGATTTGGCACTTTTCCTATTTGCTTCCTACTTGATTACTTCGTTCTTCCTAAGTCTACTTAAAATTCTTTCACTCTTATAAAAGTTTGTGGTAATTTAGAACTTTGCAATGCATTGGGACCTTGATTCCTAGATTTACTAAAACTTCTCTGTAGACAAACATCATTCCTTCACTAGCTCAAAAGGGATGTCTATGACACATGTTAGATGACTTGGACTAACCATCATATGGTAATTTGGTATTGGATATCTGACATGCTTTCTTACTAAATATTTCCTAGTTGTCTTTCATTGACTTCATATAAATTGTTAATGGCTAGTGCTAAAATTTTCACAATTCTCTATTTAAGAGAGGAGTTGTTCATATAGGATATCTTCTCCAAAAACTTTAAGACTTTGGGTTATTGGGATCATTCTACATCTGGTGTGTGAAGTTTGCCAGATTAGACATCTGTAGGAAAGTCGATCAACAGATTACGATGAATTTGATAACATGTTGATTTTTTGTAAATTTCTATTTCGTCGGAGTGGTTCATATATAAGAGAATTACTATATCTCAACCCAAAATTTTAAAACTTTGAGTTAGGGAAGTATTCTTGTATATATCCCTTATTTATTGTTCCTCTTTGGTGTGAGAGTTTAACAATTCTAATAGCTAGATAAAGTTTAACTTAGGTTTGCTCTTTCATATTGAAGTTTGCTTGGTTTGGATACTTGTTGGACAAGTTTTTGTAATTTTTAAGAGCTAATTTTGATATCTGTTGAGACCCATTATAATCAGCAGTATTGTAGGAAGAGAAGGTTTGGGCAGATTAGTAATTCGGAGAGTGTGTAGGGATTTTGAGGGAAATATGTGGTGCTGAGTTGGATAATTAGTTAGAGAAGGGAATAAAAGCTGTTGTGGGCATCATGATGAATCTATTATGAAAAATATGTACTGGGGAGATTGGCTAGCCCTCGAAGCCTAGCGTATCAATATATAGAGTTTTCCTCATCTTTTTTTTTCTCTGTTTTCCTTATTCTTTTGCTGTTTAAATCTCTTGTTTTGGTGTTGGTATTTGGATTGGAGCTTGTTAGGATTTTTGGATCCTAACAATATCTTACTAATTTGACTTACTTTATTGAGTTTTTACTGATCCAATTTTCTTCTTGCAGTTAGCTTTAAATGCTTTTCCCATCTTTGAACTTTAAAATTGTGCTACCTTATCTTATTTGGTATTTAAGGAGTTAATCCTAATGTGTTAATTTTACTATTACAAAACGTCACGAGTTTCATGTGATCTACAGGAGTGATGAGGTGCCTCGATGTGTAGCCTCTGAAAATTGGTTGGTGCAACTCCACAAAGAATTAGAAAATCAAGGGATTTTGTTACCTGAAAGGTATTCAATAATATTTATCCATCCTGCATGTTTCATGATTTTCTCTATCTATTCAGAAATTCCAAGGGCCTATTTAGTTGTAGAAATGGTGTTGAACAAATAGAAGATATGTCAACTAGTTAATAAAACTCGTGACAATTAGAAAGTCTGGGTTGCTGGATTTTTGCTTAGTTTCTGGAATTTGAGTTTTAGGTCTGAAAATTTGGTATGGACTTCTGAAACTTCAGGTCTGCGTTGCTGAAGGATCGAGGGGCCTTTAGTAAAGAACACAAGAAAAGGGATAGTTTAGGAATCACTCCTAAGATTAAAAAATTAGGAATTACCCCTAGGATGAAAAGACTATAAATAACTCTAGGATTTAAGAATCACTAATAGAAAAAAGAATTATATCTTCTAGTTTGACAACTCGAAATTTATAAAGAAAATCATTCTTTCTTTCATCAAGGCGTCACTTACATAAATGCAGAAAAATTTTTGGAACCCTAATCCTATTAGCAAAAAAATTCAAATTAAGATTTTCCAAAATAATTAATTACGGAGAAAAAAAAGGTATTCTATATTTTGAATAATATACATGTATAGATCTTATAGGCAGTACAAGATGCTAAAAAAGGAAAAAATCATAAAGCTAATTTTCCTATTTTGTGGAGTTGACTAAGCCTATAATTTATGCGTAAATTACAACTCATCAATCCCTAAGAATCTGCCATGATTTCTAAGTATCAGCAGTAGATCTTTTCCACACTCCCCCTCAACCTGGTCTGAAGATGTCTTCCATAGCCAGCTTGCCAATCAACTTCTCAAATTGTTTCTTAGGCAACCCTTTTGTAAGAACATCTACAACCTGTTCACCAGTAGATATATAAGTCATACAAATCTGTCCATTATCTATCTTTTCTTTAATGAAGTGCTTGTCTACCTCAACATGCTTGGTTCTATCATGGAGAACAAGATTATGAGCTATAGAGATTGTAGCTTTATTATCGCATTACACCTTTATGGGAGAAATACTTATGATCTTCAATTCATCTAAGATCGTTTTAATCCACAACACTTCACAAATTCCATGAGTAACTGATCTAAAGTTGGCTTTAGCACTGCTTCTTGCCACCAAATTATGCTTTTTGCCTCACCAAGTAACAAGATTACCTCCAACAAAAGTACAATATCCAGATGTTGACCTTCAGTCCATTGTATTTCCAGCCCAATCTACATCTGTGTATACTTCAATTTGTAGGTGACCATACCTTTCGAATAGTAAGCCCTTCCCTGGTGCACTCTTTGAATATCTTAGGATTCTATACATGGCCACAAAGTGTTCTGGACCTGGAGAGTGCATAAATTTGGCTTACCATACTCACTATAAAGTCTATGTCTGGATGAGCATGCGACAAATAAATTAGTCTACCAACTAATCTCTGAAATTGTTCTCTATTCTTCACTTCTTTTGTTTTTACGTGTTGAAGTTTCATATTGGGGTCAATGGGTGTTTCAACCGCCCTACATCTGAGTGGACCTGTCTCCTTAAGAAGATCTGGTACATACTTCGTTTGAGAGACAAAGATACCTTTTTTAGATCTAGCAAACTCCATTCCTAGGAAATACTTCAAAGCTCCCAAGTCTTTGATATCAAAGTCTTCGGCAAGGGCCTTCTTGAGTCTTTTGAGTTCATCAAGGTCATCACCTGTTAAAATAATGTCATCAACATAAACAATCAAAATAGCAAGTTTTCCTTCTTTTGAATGTTTATAAACATCGTATGATTTGCTTGACTTTGCGTATATCCATAGGCCCTTACAGTTTTTCCAAATCACTCAAACCATACTCTAGGAGATTGTTCGAGTCTATACAGTGATTTCTTCAGCCTACACACTTTCTCTTCACCAAGATTTTTTTCAAAACCAGTTGGCAGACTCATGAAAACTTCCTCTTCCAAGTCCCCATTAAGGAATGCATTTTTTTACATATAATTGATGTAAGGGCCAATCAAAGCTAATAGCTAATGAAAGCAGGACACAAATTGAATTAATTTTTGCAATCGGGGCAAAGGTCTCTTGGTAATCAATACCATGTGTCTGTTTAAATCCTTTTGCCACTAACCGTACCTTGTACTTCTCTACACTACCATGAACTTTACACTTAATTGTAAACACCCATTTACATCCTACCAGTTTCTTCTCCTTTGGTAGATCAACTATAGCCCAACTCCCATTCTTTTCCAAAGCATCCATTTCTTCTAAAACTGCTAAATTCCAATCCGAGTTATCTAAGGCTTCTTAAATGGTTCTCGTGATAAACAAATTAGAGATATTTGAGGTAAAGGCTTTATGAGAAGTAGAAAGTGGATGGTAAGGCACATATTTAGCAATGGGATGTTTGGTATAGGTTCGAGCTCCCTTTCTAAGTGTTATAGGGACATCAAGATTAACAATAGTAGGAGTTGGATTTGTCAAAGGAAGAGGACCAAAATTACCTGAAGTGTTGGATGAACCATCGCCCGAAGATAGTGGTTGGTCTTGCACTATAGTAGTGGATGGATCTTTATTTTGATGAGTACGTCTCCCAGCCTAAACACGAAGCTTTGAGCTAGGATTAATATGTTCCTGTCCTAATATTTCTCCCCTTGTTTGTAAATCATCTATGTTTGACATTGGTAGATTAGTACTTTCCTCTTGTTCATTATTGTGTTTGGGAAAAAACATGTTAGGCAGTAGAATAGATGTTTTCCAAAACTAATCTTCATTTCCTATCTTTCCCTGAAGATAATTTTTTTTCAAAATATGGTTGACTTTCAACAAAAGAGACATCCATACTTACAGAAAACTTTTATTCGAGGATTATAACACTTATATCCCTTTTTATTTGGTGCATATCCAATAAACACACATTTTTCTGCCCTAGGATCAAGTTTAGATCAAAGTCTGATAGGTATGTGAACAAATGCGATGCACCCAAAAATTTTTAAGGGTAAATGACTCTAAAGGTGTTGTATATTTTAACACATGAGTAGGCATCCTATTTATCAAGTAGGATGCTGTAAAAATTGCATCCCCCCATTAGTATTTAGGTACATTCATTGAAAACATAATAACACTTGCAACTTTAAGTAAGTGTTTTTTTCTTTCTTTCTGCAATGCCATTTTGTTGAGGATTGTCAATGCAAGTAGATTGATGTTGAATCCCTTTTACTTTTAAAAAATTCCCCAGCAAATGATTGAAATATTCTGTTCCATTATCAGAATGAATTATATTTATTTTTGTTTGAAATTGGTTTTCAATCATATGAAAAAAGTTTTTAAAAACATTCTCTACCTTAGATTTATCATTCATCAAATATATCCAACAGAATTGAGTGTGATCATCTATAAAAGTTACAAACCATTTTTTTCCTGAATATGTGGCGATTCTTGAAGGCCCCCATACATCACTATGAATGGTTTTGAGGCACAATATGGTTTTGGATTGTAAGCAGAACGATGACATTTTGATAAAAGAGAATTTTCATATTTAAAAGATGAACAATCCACTTTTTTAAATAAATCTAGAAAAAAGTATTTCAAATATGACAAGCTAGGATGTCCTAATCTAAGATGCCAAATCATAATTTTTTCACAAGCAGAAAGAGAACTCATACTAGTACTCAAGATTTGACCTTGTTTATTTTTGAGAAGGTTTTCATCTAAGTAATAAAACCATCCACCATTCTAGCACTGCCAATCATCATCCCCATGTTCAGGTCCTGAAATTCACAGTGAGAATTGGAAAAAATAACACGATAATTAGAATCTTTAGATAGTTGACTCATTGATAAGAGATTACACGCAAGATTAGGGACGTGAACAGATTTAAGGGTGATTTTTTCAGAAAGTTTTATAGATCCTTTCCCTGCAATAAGTGAGAAATTTCCATCTGCAATTTTGACGTTTTTATCACTAGAGCAAGGTGAGTACGAAAGAAAAACATGAGGAAGGTTTGTCATGTGATCTGAAGCATCTGCATCAATAATGCAAGGTGCTGAAGTAAAATGGCAGGAAAAGGCATTAGATTCTCTACCTGTTTGAGAAAGAGAAACATTAGGAATACCAGAAAAGCCTAAGGAGATGATCCATCTGTTCTTTACTAAGGGACTTGAATCAACCTCATTTGCACGAGCAATTCTATCTCCAGACTTGTTACTCTCCAGTTGGCAGGTTTGCCATGAATTCTCCAGCAAGTCTCACATGTATGGCGAGGTTTATTGCAGAAATCACACCATACCCGTGGCTTCTCCTCTTCTCTACGCTGATTGTTGGCTGTTTCACCCGTGTGGACTGTTCTGCTTGCATTTGCTGCTACAACCAGGGCAGAATTTTCAATTGATGCCCTGGACTCCTTACCAAGCATAACATTCCGACAACTTTCCTCCCTTTGGACTTAGCAAATACTTCTCCAACTGAAGGAAGAGGACCACGACCAATTATCCTTCCCCTTACTTCGTCAAATTCTATATTCAGCCCAGCAAGAAATTTGTTGTTGCGATCATTTTCTACCATTTTTTTTTGTGGTTATTGTCTAATCATCCGAAGATTTCCATTCATAGTCATTGAAAACATCTAGATCCTGCCATAGTCTTTTCAGGATATTGAAATATTTGGTGACGTTGTCTCCCTTTGTCTAGTTTCCCTGAGTTTCAGTTTCAATTCATACACCTGAGATTGATTATACAAGGTCTGAATACATCTGGTGAATATTATCCCAGAGTTCTTGGCAATTGAATAACCCATATAATTTGAAGCAATGTCTTCATGCCCACGCCATAACTATGGAATTTTCTACTTCCCAAGTAGCAAAGGATGGGTCCTTCACATCTGGTGCCTTATTATCACCAGTCAAATACCCAATCTTTCCTTTCCCTCGAACATACATCCGCACTAATTGGGACCAACGTAGGAAATTGTCTCCATGGAGACGTCTGGTGGTTATCTAGACAGAATGGGAGTCAGAGGTGAGGCCACGATTTTTAGCAACCCTAGAGAAAAGAGGGGCTGGTTCAGAAGTAACTTCTGACATTGTGAGGGGCTAGGGTTTCAATCTTTCCACGGAATAAGTCCTGGAAGAATTTTTTTCGTGAAGGGGGAGTGTTAGGGATTAAGTTCCTGCTCTGATACCATATGGAGAAAAAAATGGTATTCTATATTTTGAATAATGTACATGTACAGATCTTATAGGCAGTACAAGATGCTAAAAAAGGAAAAAAAAAAAAACCATACAGCTAATTTTCCTATTTCATGGAGTTGACTAAGCCTCTAACTTGTTCATAAATTACAACTCATCAATCTCTAAGAATCTACCATGATTTCTAAGTATCGACAGTAGATCTTTTCCACATTATTTTATTCTAATAAGAATTTTTTCTTTTTAAATAAGTGCAAGTCCTAAACATCCTAAGGACAATATAAACAACTTATTAATTTCTATGTAGCAAAATATGACAACTCTACATTTTTATGTGAACAGTGACATGAACAGTATATTCCACCATCTGTTCTCTTTTACTTGGCTTATAAACTTTAAGGTATTTGCATCAATAAAACTGGGTAATTCTTGAAAAACGTGATAGCAATATGGATCCTAAACCCATATTGACATACTCTAGGAGAAAGAGAGAGAAGGGTCCGAACATAGGCCACAAACCCATGTTGACATACTCTAGGAGATTCACTAAGGCAGGGAGGGGTGAGT
>JAOSBL010000008.1:30757156-30770869 GCA_027568915.1 Erythroxylum roraimae
ACTCACAATTACTCCCTTTTTGCTTATTACCTTGAAGTTCCGGCAATATCTAGAAGCGGTCTCTCTATTTGCTCTTCGATATACAATCAAACACAATTTCATGTTATGTGTGTGTGTGTGTGTGTGTGTGGATGTTTAACTAGTTTAATTTTTCATAAATTTTAATTAACTTAATTGACCTCTTTATTTAATTCTTCTTGTTTGGACAATTATTGTTTTTTTTGGAAATTTAGTGTGTTTATTTTCTCTAGTATGATTCCTTTTTTTTATTGTCTCCCATTTTGTTATAGTGTCGGAATCATTTTTGTCATATGTATTTCGCTTTTTCCTCCCTTGTTGTCTTCTTCACCTTTGTTGTTATCCTCCTCTCAAAGCATTTTAATCTCAACCTCTTTTCATTCTTTCTCCTTAGTTCCTTCTCTTATATGCATCCCATATGTTCCTTTAGCTGCCACGCAATCTGAGTGTCTTTGGCCAACTTTACCTACTTCTTCTAGAGCTCCTCTAACTACTTTGTCTTCTCTCTTTAAAGTTTTGGAAAAGTTATGGACCAAGGTTATTAGGGGCGCATCTTCTTTTGTGTCCTTTAAATTTATTTCTCTCCTTAATTGTGATAGCTTGCCTATTCTTACTTCACCTGTTGAAGTTCTCATATCAAAAGCGTCTAAGTGGGATATCACTCTGATGGCTTTTTCGTTGATAAGCATCTTGTCTTTCCTTTAGTATAGATGTGGATATCAGTAAATTGGAGCAACTCTTATTAATGAAGCAAACTTATTCTTTTTCAAATTCAAGAATAAAGCTAGTTTGATGAAGACCTTAGTATTAGGACCATGACATATGGGAGCTAAACGTCTATTTCTATAGAAATGGTGAATATTCTTGTAGTTAAAAATATTGAAGCAAAAGCATGCTCCAATCTGAGTGAACTTTTATAATATTTTTCTGGAATATTGGTCAATAGAAGGTTTAAGCTACTTATCAAGTGCAAAAAGGAGATATATCTGTTTTGATGAGTACTACTTCTTTGAGGAGGATATACACTATGCAATAATTTATGTTAAATTTGAAGAAAAAGGAATCGATAGAAAACTAGAGAATACTAAAATGGATGATGAAAGGTTACCTAAGTTAAAATTACCTTAAGTTTTCAATGGAGGTCTATCAAAACCAATTATGTTAAGAAATGGAAAGCTATTAAAGAATTCTTCACTACGGGAAAATATGAAAGATTAGTTAATAAGCCTCCTGCCATACTTGAGCCAGATCTCATAGTAGAAACTCTTAGTGGTCCAATTAAAATAAACAGTAAGGTTCCTACCATTATAATATAGGAACTTGACCCGATAACTAATCCTACTCTACAACTCAATTAGTAACAAATTCTAACACTACTAAGGAAATTTCTAATAAGCTCTTACTTGTTAAGAACCTACTTAAATATAATTTTCCTACTTCATCCTACAAAAAGAAAGTTGTGAGAAGGCCTAAGAAAATTGTTTCAATTAGATCATCTTCTTCCTCCTCATATGTTGGTAATAGCTTGAATTATGAGAAGGATGAAATGCCCCTCTAAACAACATGTTATTAGATATTACTAACAAATTAAAAGAACCTTTCTTAATTAGGTCACTTAAGACTAAAATAAAAGCTAATCACATTTGCAAGGCCTTAAGGGTTTTTCATTAGAATTAGAAGTTCTTAAACAACCATCAATCACATTGTAATGGTAGATTCTAGAGGTTTAATATCAAACTTTAATGATGATTGATTCTACCCGACAATCTGATCAGTTTCTCAATGTTTAATTAACTATCATTGGCACTAGGTCTAAAATGCTTGTTACTATTATATGTACTTCTAATAATTCATCATTTAAGAATCTTAAATGGAATGATATCCTTAAGATTATATCTAATATCTCATCTTCATAGTTAATCATGGGGGATTTCAACTATACCTTTTTATAAGAAATAAACATGCACTTTATTTAATAGACGTCAATTTGTGAAGATCTTTCACTATAAAGGCCATCAATTCATCTATAATAATAGACAAAATTGATGAAGGTTCATCAATTCTTCTAGGAGGTTCATCTGAAGAAAGCTTGATGGAGCTTTAGTTAACCTATTGTGGCTTTTTACTCTACTTTATGTTTAGCCCCTCTTTAATAATCCTCTTTGCTCATACCACCCTCTTATATTATGTTTAGCCCCTCCTTAATAATCCTCTTTGCCCATACCACCCTCTTATAGAATTTATCCTTAATTCTATTGTAGTTAAAATGAAATATCCTTTAGTATTAAACCTTTGTTGAGAATTACAAACTTTGAAAAGGTAGTCTCATAAAGCTTAAATATTAATGTCAATAGGTTTGAGGCCTTTATGTGTATCAAGAAGCTTTAAGTAATTAAGAAGGAACTTAAAATCTTAAACTACTTCATAAGCAATCTAGAGTTAGCAACTTATAAAACTAGAAAGGACCTGAACTCAACTCAGGATAATCTTAAGTATGGCCACCTAAAGCTAATTTAAAAGATAGTTTTAACAAAATTTGTTGCAATAATGAAAGCTCAAAATTCTTTATTGAACCAAAAATTTGAAATTCAATAGCTAAAGATAAGGACTTCAGCACCAATTATTTTCGGAATGTTATCATTATTAAGAGAAATTCCAATTAAATTTGTTCATCGTCTGATCCTTTATGGTTAATTCATATTAATTAAGAAGTAATTAAGCAACTGCATTTGATTGCTTCATAAGTTCATTCAAGTGTTCAGGTAAAGGCTCAAGCTCTTCATGGAACTTGCTTTCTTTATTTCATCCAACATATTTTAGAAGCAAGCAACCTCTTTTTCCAAACCTTTCACTAAAAAAGATATTGAAGAAGTTTTGTTTAATCTAGGAGCCAATAAGGCAATGGGTCTTGGTGGTCTAAATACATCTTTTTACAAAACTTGGCACTTGGTTAGGAACTTTATATCTTCAGCTATCTTTGAATTTTTATTGAATGATAGTTTACATTATGACATCAACAAAACTTATGTGTTAAACTAAGCTTAAGAAAGTACTCAAAGTTATGGTTAGTCCTTCCCAAAATGCATTTATTCAGGGAAGTAACATTGAAAAATATTTTATTTGTTTAGGAGTCTTTCAAGAAGTACAAGAACAAGCCAAATATCAAAGGTTGCAACATACAATTTACTTTTGCAAAGTCTTTGAGTTAATGGATGAGAACTTTTTATAGTATCAAGCAAGCTTTCATATTCGCTAATAATTTTATTATCTAGTTAAGGAAATATGTAAACAACTACCTCCTTTTGTGCTCTAATCAATAGGAAGTGAACTCAATTGTTCAAGGGTACAAAAAGGTTGAGGTAGGGTTACTCTCTTTCACCTATTTATTCACTACTATATTGAAGCTCTTATATGTTTGATTGTTGGCTACATTAAGAAATAAAGAAACATCAGAATTTGCAACATGTATAACTATCTTAATCTTTTCAACCTTTCTTTTATAGATGATTTAATACTATTTAGCAAAGCTAACATTGAATCCATTGAGGTGTTCTTAAATTTGTTGCAAGAATTAAATAGAATATTAAGGCTTTCAATAATCTCTAATAAAATCTGCTTTTTTGTTTCGGTGTGTAATCAAGAATATGAAAATTTGATTAAATAACTAATGAGATTCAAACTTAAGGAACCTTCTCTAAGATGCTTGATGTCCCTGTTACCACATTTAGACCAACCTAATATGAATACTTAGCGTTATTTGAGTTAGTGAAAAAGAGAATTGGGAATTGAAATAACAGAAACTTGTCATTTATAACAAGGCAACACTACAACAAAAAGTATTTCTATAAAAAAAGTACTTTAGGCAACGACATGTTTGCAACAATTTAAAAATGTGTTGCTAAAAATTAATATAAGGTAACAATTTTTAAAATATTGCCTTTAATAATATTAAAAGGAAACGACAATATTAATTTGTTGCTACATATAAAAAAAGGAAAAAAAATTAAAAAAATATATTGCAATAAATTCTTATATATGTAACATGTGAAATTGTTGCTATAGTACCAGTCATCTATTTACTAAAGGATATTTTCTAATGTTACATATTTATTTATATAGTTACTTACTAATGTCTATTTAATATATAAAATTTCTTTATTTACTAATAAGTATTTAGAATATGTCTAAGAAAATTAAAATACCCATCAATTTTTATTTAGTAAAATTAAATGAAATTATGCAATTGTTCCAAAATATACAAAAGTACTGTAATATATACACATAACCCTAAATTGGCCATTTATTATGTATTAATTTTTTTTTAAACATAAAAATTGATTGATGATAATAATAAAAGAGAAGAAGAATGTTTGGAGAGCAGTCAACAACTTTGAGCAAACCAAACAAAAGATAACACCTAAGACCATAAGACATGACAACGTTTCAAGTTTAAACGCTCGATTAGGGTTGGGTGATTCTGGAGGTCTCTAAGGTGATCATCCCTTACATGCTTCTTCAGTAACCAAAGGTAAGGAAATTATAGCCTGAATACAAACTTCTATGTCATTTTGCTCGCTTTAACCATGCTTCATACTTGTTAGATCTGGAAATCATCTTGAGGGACATGTGAGAGCAAAGCATGAAGTTAATCTTAGGTCTGGAAATCATCTTGAAGGACATGCGGGAGCAAAACATGAAGGTTGCTTTGCTTATCAGTTACGAACCAATTGTGCCCTCTCGTTTATGTAATCAATATGCAAATAATTATATGCAAGTAGATTCTAGGAAACATCTAATGATCTTTGTTATATTTACATAAATAAAATTTTCAGGAACAATAATCTAATCTCAGCAATTATGTGAGATGGCTTCAAATGCAGAGCTTTTATGATCTTGTAATAACCTTTTCCATTTTTTGATGCTATAAATTAATTTTCTGATAATAATCCATTCTCTTTTTCTCCTTATATTTTATTTTGTTACCTTATATATATATATATATATTCTTAACTTTTATTTGCTAGCATGAAGATGTATTAATGCTTGTTCTTTTATGTTTCATGAGAATCAAACATTGACTTCTATCTCACTCACACTTTGTCTATTAGGAGTGTTAAAAGTCATATTCCTCCGTATTATTTGATTGTTTCCTGAAGTTTCATCTATTGTTTGTTCTTATTACTTTTTCTTCTCCATGTTATAGGACCTTCATTTTTAGTTGAGGGAATTGATCCCAGAACAATAGATACGAATTACTTGTAGTCTAGTATTACTTGAATCATGCATGAAAATTAGGCCCTTCAACAAACAACATTTGGCTTTTAGTTAGAACCATAATCTATCCCAACAAAGCTTTATCCTAGATCTTTAACTTAATTTCAATGTTAGTGAAGTACTTAAGTTGTCTTTTTAATTACTAGAAAAGTAACTGATTTCTTGCTTTTTTACCTTGTTACAGGAGCGCCTGAAAAAACTAAAGACAAATTATGGAAAATTTTAATTGGGAAATATTACCGTTGATGTGGTATGCAAGTTTTCTCTTTTCAATTGACCATATTATATCTTAACAAAAATATTACTTTTAGTTCAAAGCTGTAGATATCAAAGAATTTAAAAGGATTATCAACTGGTTATGGTATCCTCTAACTTTTTGTTGGGTTTTATTCATTCAAAAATTGGTAAGGTACTAGGTGGGATGAGGAGAAAAACATGATAAAATTGGACATTGACTTATTGGGCTACGTAAGTTGACCATATTATTTTTGTTTATATTTTCATCTCTTCACTGTGTAAATGTGTTGCTGTTACCTGCAACACTTTATGAGTAAATATTGAAACTTCATTAAGGTGGCAGGAGGAACTTTTATTAGGACTCTTTTATGAATTATATTCAACGTTGAGCATAATTATACATGTGTCATAATGAAACCATCTTGATTATTTGATGTCTTACATCTTCCAAGTTGAGCATTAGATCACATGTATGAATTGAGCACTTTTTTGAACCAAAGCTATTGATACACTTGGAAGATAATACAAATAAAGATATGCATGAATTGAGCACTCTTTAATTGAGCACTTTAATTGTGTTGAATGGAATCCCCCTCTTTAATAATGTGATCGAGGCCTGTACACATGATTGTAATTGCATTCATTCATTATGTGCAGATTTTTGACTAATGCATATCTTTGAGAGGAAGCAAATCATAGTGATGTCATTGAGCAACGAGTTGAATGGAAAGTCTAGAAACTTTTGACACCTGCATATCTTCGGGAGGAAGCAACTACAACTTGGTGAAGGATTTTGGAGTTGAATGGCAAGACTAATGCATATCTTCGGGAGGAGCAACTAATACTTGGTAAAGGATTTTGGAGTGCCCATACATATTGGTTTTTTTAGTATTTAGATTAATTTACTTATATTCCATATGGAATGGAGGAAAATATTGTAGATAAATATTTTAGTTACTTAGTTTTTGCTTTTGAATTTTGAATATGCTAAAAGATTGAATTTTACAAGTCCTTATGGTCTATATATTATATATAAATGCAATTTTTTTGTTGTTTACAATTGATAGTAGTACTCAATTAAGAATTACATTAATATTTATATATTTCTTTTAATGGATATATAGATATTGCCTATATATTGACAAGAGTTTGATTTTGCGTTAAATAATATTGATAATGAAATAATAAATTGTTGCCTAAAAAAATTCACTTTGTTGTCTTATAAAGACTTAAAAGTGTTGCAATATCTATTTCATATTGTTGCCATATTTTGAAACCAATGTGTTGCCTTAGTCAAATTTAAAGCAACATTTTTTATTTTGTTGCCTAATCAAAAAGTTTTGTTATCTTATACTTATTACACTGCCACTTCTTGTAACAATATGAATTATGTTACCATAATAAAAAGGCAACGATAATTATATTTATAGCTACGCTTTTGTCTATTACCTAAAGCAAATTTTGTCGTAGAGCAACTATGTTTTTCAGTTTTAAGTAGTTTACACGTTTATTGGAGCTTATATTTGTCCCTTCTTATAAATTTGATCAAATCAAATGGAGTGAGATCTGTTTATCAAAAGCTAATGGTGGTTAGGTTTTCATTTTATAATGAAGTACAAAGTGATCCTTGCCAAAAGGATCATAAACTCTTCTCGAATCCTAAGTTTTTATAGGTTCAATGGATACACATACACTTTCTTAAGAGGGAAAAGATTTTGGATGATTAAACGAAAAATCAAATATCATGGACTCTTCAAGAGATACTTAAGCTAAGAGAAAGGATTAAGGTAGATTTAAAGGTAATAATAAGAAATGAAAGAAGAAATTGGCTGTGGGTTGACAGTTGCAACCCACTTGGACCCCTTCAATGCACCTAAACATCAAGTCCACTACTACTAGTTTACTAACTCACTTAAGAGAGTCAATTATAATGAAAAAGAACATCTAGAATTGGCCTCCTACTCATCCTAGGATATTGTCCTCTATTTTAGATAACTTGCCTATCAACTCTCTTGATTTATCTGAAGAAGATATTGTCATTTAAATGTGACACAAATGTTAAAAATTTACCAATAGATCTGATCTTTAGATCTTCATAAAAAGCCAACAAATGTTCATATAAAGAAATTTGGTTTGGTTTTCTAAATGCCTTCTAAAAGCTTCTTTCATATTATGGTTTGCTGTCAAACATAGGATTTGGACAAGGGACAAAATTTCTTTTATTATGTTAAATGATGTGGTTTGTATGCTATGTAATAAAGATAATGAATCTCACAATCATCTCTTCTTTAATTGTTAATACTCTTTTTTTTAACTCTGGAATGACTCCCTTACTCTTTGCAATTTATATTGTATCATGAACCAATGGCTATGTATTATAGTGTGGGCGACTAAAATAAAGTTTTTAATAGCAAAGGTGACTATATTTTTCAGAATTGTATTAAGCTCCACCATCTATACTATTTGGAGATAAAGAAATTAAAAAAAAAACTTTCAAGAATCAGGAGGTAGTTAAGGCTCTTGATTTATCCCACAACTTATAATTAGATTAGAAAGATCTCAACTGCAAAGGTTAACAAGTTATAGCCTCCAAATGAAACCTAACTTTACTTCTTTTTAGAGAGAAGATAATTCCCTAATTTTAAATCTTAATACTTTGCTTAGTCTTTTGGCTTATCTTGTTATCATCTTAGTGTAGTTCATTATTGTGCTCTTAGTACTCAGATTGCCTTGTATTTTACTTAATTTTTTAAAAAAATCTTTTTGGTTTTATGTTGATTAATTAATTATTGAATATAAAATTTATATCCATACTAAAACATAATCAATTTAGTTTTATATTAAAATAGAAATTAGGAGTCAAATAACATGTGGCCATGTTACAAAAGATGTTCCATAACTAAAACTAATGTGCTTCCATGCTCATAATTTCTACAAGGAATAGATTAATTGATACGAGTAGCTTCTGAACAATTTGAAGTTAGATAAAGTTGAAAAACCCTAATTCATATTTAACCTAATTTGCTATCCAATTGGGTATTTCGTTCTAAAGATTGTTGGTACTCTCATTATTCAAGCTGGAAAAGAAATGATGATTTATCGAACTGTAAAGAAGAAAGAATAAATTAATTAATTGTTCATATATCTTTCAAGGATGTTCATCCAAGCCAATTGATTAATAAAGAAATTGTGTTGTCCCATTACAAAGTACGGACAAGCACCAAAATGCACGGTGAACTCTTGCGTCACCCATTAACTCGCACATCGGCCCTACTATTGTCTCGTACAAGAAGTCATCCTTCACCGTACCCCATTACAAATACCCCCACCTCTCCTTCCTAAGACACTCCACAATCTCAGCCTTACTTAGACATAAGATATACGTACGGATCAGATAGTGCAGAATGCCATTATCCACGACCGACCATCCAAGGGCAGTGTGGCGCTGCTGCCTGGCCTCCGCCTTCCGGACCGCCCTCGCATGCACCATAGTAGGCTGCATCACCTTCTTCGGTCCATCATCTCTCCGACGACGAATAGCCTTTCCCGCGTTCTCTTATGTTACCGTAATCCTCATAGTCACTGACGCCACCTTGGGGGATACCTTACATGGATGCTGGCTAGCACTCTACGCCACTGTCCAGAGCGTCGCCCCAGCTATGCTCAGCCTGTGGCTGATCGGTCCAACCCGGTTCACCGCCGCAACCATATCCTTGGCGGTGGCTGTGGCTGCGTTCACAGTGACACTGCCAGAGGGGACTCATTTGGTGGCGAAGCGTATTGCACTGGGGCAGATTGTTATCGTTTATGTTATAGGTTATATCCAAGGGGAACAAACTGAGGCCGTCATGCACTCTTTGCATGTAGCTGCGAGTACTGCTATAGGAGTCTTTGCTTGTGTTGTCGCCTTGTTATTACCCTGTCCTGGACTGGCTTGTCGCGAGGTAATTAAACTTCTAACATGCATCATAGTTATCAATGGAGGTACTAATAAGTAATAATAATCATCTGGAATAAATCTTAGAAATGCTTCACCCCATGCAAGGGTTTAATCTTTAAATATTCCTTTAATAATTACGGACGATTAATTATCAACTACTCTACATTAACAGAAAAAACGATTGATTTTATCTTTAGTATCAAATAACAACAAAAGCCCGTACGAAGTTGACTTTCAAAACCTTGAATTGCATGCATGTCCCTTGTACAACTCCCTGCTCCTTCTTAATGTGGTTCATCTTTTTAATTTGTTCTTCCAGGTGAAACATAGCTGCAAGTTGTTCGCTGAAACCTCTTCAGAGAGGCTGAAGCTCTATACTAATGCAGTTTTTTCTCAAGACAAAGTTTTGACTTTGGCATATATTTCTCAAGCCAAGCAATTGGCTGCTGCCGGAGTCAAATATGTTCAGAGCGTCAGGCGCTACCAAGTAAGCTACCAATTCGGAAATTCATTAATTTTAAGTGTTCTGCCTCTTAGTATGATATTAATAACTAGTGAGTAGCGAGATTTCGTTTATAGATGTTCATGTCCAATGTTGTTGCGCCGGTTGCTTGCATATATATTAATTCCTCGTGTCTTTTATTTAACAGGAAAGCATGAAATGGGAGAGACTTCCATTTATGTTGTTTAAACCCCATTATTATACGAATCCAGGGGAGAGATTGGAAGAAATGGAGATACCCTTAAGAGGAATGGAAATGGCTTTAACAGCGAATACCCATTCATTGCCTTTGAGAACAGTAGTTAATGAAGAAAGTTTTAAAGAAGTTATACTTCAATTACAGAACCACGTTAGTCTCACCCTGAAAAACTTCAACAACTTTAGGCATAGGGATCTCTTAACTGTTCCTGAATCGACTTCTAAGAACGTAATTGGGTCCGTCCAAACACTTCAAACAATCCCAACAAACTACCAAGATTTGCCCCCTCTTTTCCTCTTATTCTGCGTGGAACTTCTTCACTGCAAATTAACAGCAGAACCGGCCGATTTCTTCTTAGTAAATGATCAAGTAATAAGCTCTTCAAGTAAGGAAATTGGCTTCTTAAAGAACATTTGGAAAAACTGTGCGATCAAACTAAGCACCATAAGATTGATGCCAGCATTCAAATGCTCGCTTTCCTTAGGCCTAGCCGTCTTATTTGGTTTAATATATAGCAAGGAAAATGGTTACTGGTCAGGACTTCCGGTAGCTATTAGTCTGGCCTCAGCAAGAGAGGCAACATTTAAAGTTGCTAATATTAAAGCACAAGGGACAGTGTTGGGTACTGTTTATGGAGTTTTGGGTTGCTTTATCTTTGAAAGGTTCTTGCCTGTAAGGTTCATTTCTCTTCTCCCATGGTTCATCGTCACCAGTTTTCTCAGGCGTAGCCGAATGTATGGACAAGCTGGTGGACTTTCAGCGGTCATTGGGGCAGTCCTAATATTGGGTAGGAAAAACTTTGGACCACCTAGTGAATTTGCTATAGCAAGAATTGTGGAGACCTTCATTGGATTGTCTTGTTCGATCGTGGTTGAACTTCTCTTTCAACCAAAAAGAGCTTCTTCCCTAGCCAAAGTTCAGCTCAATAAAATTTTCGGAACTTTGTATGCTTGCATTTGCTCAATAAGCGTTGGAGAATATAACAAAGCCAACTTCCTAGAGAATCAAAGAAAATTGAGATTGGAAGTTGGTGAGCTAAGAAGATTCATTGGAGAAGCTGAGGTGGAGCCCAACTTCTGGTTTCTGCCTTTTCATAGTGTTTGCTATGGAAAGCTTTCAGGGTCTTTATCAAGGTTGGTGGATCTCTTGCTTTTTAGTGCTCATGCACTGGAATTACTTGAACATGAATCACATAAATTTGGAGCTTCTTGGAAAGAGAATGTTAAAAGTTTAGATGGGGACCTTGAAGCTTTTAGAGACACGATTGGTTCCTCAGTAAAATGTTTTGAGGATGTCACAATTATAAAGTCCGTATCATGTCTTGACAAAGAACATGAAATAAGAAATGTTTCATGCGATGTTGAACTGGGAAAATCTACAAACTCAAACATTCATGGGGTTTCAGATGCTGACAAGGATCAAGTGGAAAACACCATCAACTCTTATCTCCAGCACTCAAAAGAAGCTGTAGACAAATTGCATGCACTTGGAGACAAGGAGTTGACAAAGAGTCGAATGATATTGGATTTGAGTACTGTAGGCTTTTGCTTGAGCACTATCATTAAAGAGACCAGAGAAATCGAAAAGGGAATCTTTGAACTATTTCAGTGGGAAAACCCTTCAAACGCCATGAATTTGTTCGAGGTTTCATGTAAAAATCGTGCTCTACATAGTTGAGTAGTGTTTTATCCAATTTCATTTGGACCACGCAACAAACTTTTGTGGGAGCACACGGCCGCATGGTCTCTCTACAGTGAAATTTTCTTTCTTTTTACATGTTACTATTCAACTTGGAATCAGAAACTTTATTATGATCATAAAACTAATTCATTAGAAGGTTTTAGTTTAGTTGAGCATTTCTTAATAAAATTTGCCATCAACGTCATGTAGAAGTCCGACGTATTTCTGGCCAAAATAAATTAAAGTAATTAATTAAAATTTTTATTTGTTAAATTACATATTTTGGTCTACAAGAACTATCATTGAAGCACACAATATAATTCTCATAATTAATTATCGCAGTTACTCTAGCAATTACTTGATTACTTTGATGCTTTTGTTATCTTTCACTCTTCTTACCGCAGGTACCTATTTTGCTCTCGGAGGTCCTTATAAGCTTTCTCAACCTACTAAGTGTTGCTAACATCTCCGAGTCCAGATCCTCTGTCCAATATTATAGTGTCTTATTGTGTCCAATAAATCTCAGCCATTTATTTATGTAGGGCCCGCAAAATAAATGGCTGAGATTCTATGAGACAGAATAAGACAGAGTAAAACTGAACAGAGGATCTGGTTTCAACATCTCTTTATATTTTGGATAAAATATAATCGTCAACATGTCATTCTCGTAATCTTCAATTGATTGTATGACTTTTTTTAACATAACGAAAACTCAAATCATTATTCAATTTGACACACCTTTAAGTCTAACTTAATTAGGCTACTTCAATCTAATGATACTCGTAATTTGTTGATTTAACGCTTTGTTACTCTTTTAACTTGCTATTGAATACTTTGGCATTGCTTGAATGATTTCAAACAACTTTCGCAAAGTTTGAATTATCACTTTGCCATCCTTAAATATGAACATTAACTCTTGAATCATCTTTTAACTCTTTTCCATTCATTTAAAATTTTAGGTGCAAAGTTTAAACATCAACTCTAAAGGCTTGACAAAATTTGTCTTTCAAAATTGTTTCCCAATATTACATATCAATACTTAAACAACTTCATTAGTGATATAATGTTTTTTTTAATTATAAATATCGTTATATGAACCCACTTGGTTCAATATAACTATAGAAATTAAAATAAACAAATATCAAAATATGGCATAACATGCCATTAATATTGAAACAAGTGAATCTGAAGTTAAGTATGAGACATATCAAATATTAGTTGGAAAAGTTTGCTAATTTAAGAGTAAGTCAACAAAGTGAGATTGAAAGTTTGATAACAAACACAAAAAGTATATTGTTAAATGCACGAGATTTATTTATAGTGTAAGATAATATCAAATTTCTAAATCAAAATAATTATATCCTATTTTTCGTTTGGCTTTCTAAAAAAATTACAGTGAGAGACAACTTTTTATAAATTAAGAATAAATAAATAATAACCAGCTATAAATTGAAAACCTGATCTCAATCATTGATACGTATCTGTAATTATTCATTTTTCACAATTTTAAAGTTTACTTTAATTATTTATTAAAACTTATCACATACTTATTATTCAATTTTACATGTTTAATCCTTATCAAAATATATCATTCTCAAGAGGCATTAGATAATAAATCCTAAAAATATAATAATAAGTGTGTTTATCTCATTCTTTTTAAAAAGAAAATGAAACCTAGTTACCAACTCTTATGTCGATATTTAAAACCTTATTTAAATTTAGTTGTTTGTATTATTGTTAATTTTAACACATTTTATTATCTAAGATTTATACTATCATATGTAAGCACTACAAGAAAAATTAGTTTCAGCAACTATTATTAATGGTTGCTAAAAATAAGAAAATGGTCGTTAAAAGTTATAG
>JAOSBL010000008.1:30776998-30791752 GCA_027568915.1 Erythroxylum roraimae
AAATTTCAAATTTAATTTTAATAATTCTCACTATTATGAATAATTTCGGATGTGTCATTTAAATTTAATTATATAAAATTTAAAATTTATTAAAATAAACTTATTTTAATATATTTAAAAAATAAATTTACAAACTAATCATCTGCGACATTTAATCCCAAACGTCGCAGATTGTCATGCTATAACGTCGTCTAATAAACGTCGCAGAAAGCTATATTGTTTCCACAACGTTTAGTTCACTCGTCGCCCATTCCCTTACGCTTTTACGACGTTTTCCCAAACGTCGACAAATAGCCTAGGCTTCCTCGACGTTTTGTAGAGTTTTCTACAAAACGTCGAGAAAACCGTTTCCTTGCTCCCCCTTCAACGACGTTTGTTGCGACGTTTTCAGAAACGTCATGAATAACAATCAACGACGTTTTTCTAACATTTGCGACGTTTTTAAAACGTCGCAAAAGGGGTATTTTTCTTGTAGTGATCATAATTATTTTTTGTAAAATATTTTAAAATTTTTAAAAATACTTTGGAATTTAAATTATTTTTAAAAATTATTTATAAAGAATATTTCCGACATTGAGTTCATATTAAATATATCTTAATAATAATTGAAAATTTTGAAAATAAAGTTATTTTTTAGATTCTGTTTCTTAACGATATTATTGTTAATAACCAACTGAAGTTTTATATTTAAAAATAAAATATAAGTATAAAATCACAAAAAGTAAAAAGTAAAAAGTGGAACAAAATATAAGTTTGGAATAGGTAATGCTTTATCATCTTTTAAATTTGTAATTCTCTAGATTTTATATTTTTATAATTTTCATTAGAGTAAATAATGTACTTTAAACCTTGAATAACTAAGGTATATTTTCAAGTCTTGACAACTTACCCTATTTTATGTTCATATCTGTCTTAACTTAGAATGTCTTTTCCTTTTAGAAAAAAATGGTTTTTGTTGGCTAAGATCAGCTGTTCAACAATCAAAGGTTCCACAAGGTGCATTACATAAAAATTTGTTTGGATGAATATTGTTAAAGTTGTTATGTAGAATCTTTAAAATAAGACATCACGAAAATAAGACAAATTTGAACACAGTTTCAGATTGGACAAGCTATGAGGGCAAACATCACAAACATCAGAGTTCTTTCAATTTGAAGCAAAAACACTTAAAAAGTTTGCAGATATAATATGTTGTTAGTAAGAATTTGATGATTAGTAATGGTAAATATCATGTATTTCAAACAAAAAAAGCTACATGTCTTTTAGAAACTTGAAAATGACTGAAAATGATATATCGGAAAACCAACAAAACAGAAGACCTGTTCTTCGTTATATCACCGACAATGGTTTGTGTCTTTGGCCAATCAGTTGGCAAAACCAACAAGCATATAGGTTAAGTAAGAAATCAAGATCTAGGAGAAACAAAGAACAAAGAGGTATTATCCTTAATTAATAAAGAAAAAGAGCTTTCATCTCGAAATTCATCGTAGCACTTAAACATTATAAACCTTGAATCGTCTTGCATTTCATCATTTGTCATTAAGCGACAAAAAGGGGTCTTAGAAACGAAACTGCTGACAACAAGCAAAGGCAAAATAGAGATGGAACCAACTTTGGAGATCAGTGTCCTTTATTATGCATAATAAAAGAATCTAAGTTAAGCAATTTTTAATTTGCTCAGGAAACCGTTTCCAGAGAAAAATGCTTAGAATGTTGACGATGTGCAATAACGAAAAAAATGAATGATCTCCCCAAGTGAGGTCACAAAGCACATGCAACAAAAAAAGTGGGAACCAGTTGGCGTATCACCAGTTGACATGAGAGACGGTGGAGGGGGGCTTTGGTAGCGAAAGAGATGAGGACGCTGGGACGTCGAGGACGGTGGCACGACAAGAACGTATGGTGGGACGACGAGGACAGTGGGGCTTTGGTAGGCACAGAGAGGAGGGCAAAGATGGTGACGACATAAGAGAGAAAAAAAATTAGCCAAATGCGACGGAGGAGAGGGAAGGGGCTGCGGTAGTTTTAGGTTAAAAAAAAACGACATCATTTGGTGTTCATTCAAACAACGTCATTTTTATTTTATTAAAAATGTTGAAGCAAAGGCAAACAATGACGTTTACCTTTAAAATTTATAGATGGAATTTATCAACAAAAATGTGTTCCGTCGGTAAACCCAAAACTTATTTATTTTGCCAAGCATTCCCGTCTTTTTTACTGACGGAAATTTTCTTCAGTCACTATATTCGTCAGAAAATTTGTCGGGATAATTTTCATCCATATTTACCAGTGAATTTTTTTGTCGTAAAATGAAAAATTTTCCCACAATGTTACCGACGGAGCATGATTTTCATCGGTAATTTGCTATTGTTTTATTTTCGTCGGTAATTTTTCATCACTAATTACTAATTTTCTTGTAGTGATATTTTAAATTAATGTTGCTATATATGATTGTTGATCTCTCGATGACATATGAGAGGAGGGATAAATTATGTATATTCACTTTTTATCCTATTTGAAAATTAATCAATACATTGTTTACTACAGTTAAGATAATTCATATAAAATAATTATAAAACAATTATAAGAATAATAAACAAAGACTAGAAAGTAGACACAAAATTTATTTATAATGGTTTGACTAGATAATCTTTGACTTACGTTTAGTCTCTAATCTCTATTTGGGAATTCGCTATTGTCTTCTTTAATAGGCAAAGTCACCTTTCATGCATGTCTTCCTTCAAAGTAAAGAGAAATATTTTTACAGTCTTTTTTGCCACAATTGTAAGGAAATCCTAAGTAATTCAATTTTTCTCTCAATTAATATCACACTCATTCAAATACGAACTCCTTTCTTAATCACACAATCCATTAAGCGTTCATGTCATGCATATGCATGCACACAAAAAATTAATAAAATTCTCACAAAAGTTTTCCGAGTCTCCATCTAGTGTCCTAGACCTTTCTCACGACTCATATGTGATATATTTATACTAAAAAAAGTCAAAGTACTTGTTAGAAATAAAAATTAGTCGTTATAATGTCAAGTTACAAGAGCACCAGTTGACCACTCTATTATACGGATTTACCAATAGGCCATACTAGTCAATCAATGTAGCTATGTAAGTGTGGTCATACAAAGTCTTGATACCAGATTTAATGTTTTTAGGAACCCTAGTTGATCGGTATATGTAAATAATGTCTAAAACACCTTGAAACCCTAACACTAGTCACCAAAATCACTATATTGGTTGACTAAACTTCTTAAATTTTTAAAAAAATCAAATTCTTTCAAAGAATAAATATACTTATTTAGAAAAACTTGATCCAAAATCATTTTAACAGCTCATTAAAATTATTTGATGTATCAAGAAAGATTTTCTTTAAAACTATAAAATTTCCTCTTGGTTATGAAAAAAACATATATAATATGAGCTAAATATAAAATATCAAATTGAAAGGACCAATATTAGGTTAGAAGAAAGATTATAATAATTGTTACGTATAGAACAAATTTCATTCTTTCTTATTATTAGCCTACTTGACTTGAATCACCTTGAAAGTCTCTTGTATTGCAGTTAGTGCTCTACTTTGCTCATTTTGATACTTTGATCACTTTGATCTTCCATTAAACTTGATCTTGACATTTTGTTTAATGTTTGAAAAGTTAACTTACTAATATTACCAAATATAAAACATCATTTATAAGATATCTGTTATCATCCAAACTATATGTTAAACTTCACTTGGCCCAAAATGACCATTAATCAATAATTATTCATCGCAAAATTAAATACTCACAATATTTATTATGAAGTAAACTTTACCATTTCTTAATTTTCTTGATATAGACTTAATGTTATTCATGAATATTGTTTAATATTTTTTAAATCTATTTTTATATTAATCATATGATGAAAATTTGTATTGTTGACTATAAGTCTAATTGCTTAACATTAAATCTAAATATTTTAGCACAAAGAATTAACTTGTAGCTATAAATTAGTTTATTTAGTTATATGCAATTCTAAAGTATATTATCTGGTTAGCATTTTTCCCAAAACATGTTGATATTAACAAAAAATAGTTTTCATGAGATTAAATTCAATTACCTTTCTTCCACAGTGGTTATAGGCATATATCTTGTTGCAATATGATTTATAAAGTGATTGCAAAAATCATAGCAAATAGGCTTGGAGAGACTCTTCTTCACATTGTCAGTCCTAACCAAAGTGCTTTCATTAAAATTCGTCAAATAGGAGATAACATCTTGTTAGCACAAGAAATTTTCAAGAACTACCATTTTTCAAATAACCACAAGAGATGTGCTTTTAAAGTGGACCTTCAAAAAGCCTATGACTCGATCCAATGAGATTTTCTCCTTAACATACTAGTAGTTATAGGCTTTCCTCAAAAGTTCATAGAATGGTTCAAAGAGTGTATAACTTCTTCCTCCTATGCCATTTTGATCAATGGATCTCCCTCTAAATTTTTTAGAGGGAAGTCAGGCCTAAGACAAAGAGACCCACTATCTCCATTCCTTTTCATTATTTGTATGGAAGCCCTTTCGAGGAGTTTAAATGATTGCATAGATAGGAATCCTTCCTTCAAATACCACTAGTGATGCAAAACCCTTAAACTTACCCATCTCTTGTTTGTTGATGACCTTCTTTTATTTTGCCATGCTGATTTAAATTCTATTCAAACTTTCCTTAATCGCTTGGGTCCCTTTTCTAATTTATTTGGTATGGACATGAATCCTTCCAAGAGTCAATTTTTCTTATCCTCCGATATGAATCCTTTGACTCATTAAATAGAAGTTATTTCGAGACTCATGAAAGGTACTCTCCTCATTCGGTATTTGGGGTACCTCTCTTAACAGGAAAGTTGTCTAAGAGGGATTGTTTACCCTTATTGGAGAAAATTGATGTCAGGATTAACAAATGAACTCATAAAAACCTCTCCTATACTGGTAGACTTTAACTAGTGATCTCAGTCCTTTCTACTTTTCAAGTTTATTAGTCTTCTTATTTTATTCTTCCTTCAGCCATTATTAAGGAAATAGAGTCTAAACTTAGAAATTTTTTGTAGGTTAGGAAGGTCACTACTAAATCTCATGCTAAAGTCAAATGGACTGATCTTTGTAGGCCGAAAAGGGAGGGAGGCTTAGGTATCAAACATCTGTCCACTTGGAATAATATGTTGTTAGAGAACAAAATATGGTTTATGTTTAATGATAGTAAAGCAATGTGGGTTAGGTGGATGCATACAATAATTCTGAGAAGGAAAAATTTCTGGAGTGCTTTACCTACTTATAATAGCTCATAGAGTTGGAGAAACATCTTATTTGTGAGGGATAAAATAGGGAACCAATTCAGATTTAGGATAGGAAATGAGAATACTACTTTATTATGGTAGGATCCTTGGCATCCTAAAGGGATCTTGAAGTATTTTTCTACTCCAAGGGGGATCAATAGGTCAGAGCTTCCTATGACAGCTAGAGTTTCTGAAGTAATCAGAAATAATGAGTGGTGCGGGCAAAAGGCAAATGTTGAGATCATTAGTAACCTAGAGCCTCTATAGTACCTACCAAATTGTTCTAGACCTGATTGTTTGGAATGGTTGGCTAGCTCCTCAAAAAAGTATTCTAATATTTCAGCATACAATTTCTTGAGACCCCAGACTCAGAATGTTACTTGGCATAATCTGGTCTAGTGTAAAAGCAATAGCCCTAAGTGTTCTTTCATAATATAGCTAGCTTTTCTTAAAAAGTTGCAAACACGGGATAAACTCCTCTACCTCCACGCACTAAATCATTGTTCCCTGTGTATTTCGGATAATGAGACTATAGAACATTTGTTCTTTAAATGTTCCTTCTCTAAATCAGTGTGGGTAAATTGCCTCAACCACTTCCATATACATCTTCCTAATCTGATAAACCTTCATTCCATTCCCAATTGGTTCAACCACTCCTCCAATAATCATAACTGTGACATCAACATATTCACCACCCTCTTTTCTGTTATTGTCTATAACCTTTGGTGTGAAAGGAATGCTCGAACCTTCAAAGATGAAGTCTTGGATATGGGGTGCTTAAATACCAGAGTAATCTTCCAAGTTATGGAACATCTCAGCTCAAACACTGAGAGAAGGTAAGCATTGGAGTGTTTATTTTCTAACAAAACTTCTACAGGTTTTTATTTCAGGTTTGGACAAGGTGGGTATCAAATTCCTCTTTGGTATAAAACAAAAGAGTAATCAGCTCCAAGAAAATTCCTTGCTCAAATTAGTAAAGGATAGGCAGCATAGAGTGAACAAGTTAATGGACTCTCCCTGTAGCAGATCAACTAACCTCAATGGAAGTGTCTAATTCATACGGCTGGTGGCCAGAAGATTCAATAATGATCTTAGCAATGAAGGTATGAGAGAAGTGGGCAAACTTGACAATGAACAAGGAAAGAAGGACATTATTCATGTTAGATTATGTTAACTATTGTTTAGGTTTTGTTAATTAATGTTGCTAGATTTTACTGCTGGAAATTGTTGTTGCTAAACTTGTGTTACTCGATAGATAAGCTAGCTTTATAAGATCTCTTAGTAAGAAGATTGTATAGAGTATGGTGGTTTGTGTTTGTTGTAAGGAATTAGGCTGCAAGGAATTGTTGTAGGTTTCATTTGAATCCTTTTGGTTGCTAAGAGATTTCTACTTAGGAATCTCTAGTTATATACATAACTTTATTATTTGTATAAAGATCTTACTGATTTACCAAAAACAATTCAATTACTTTTATGTGTAATCCACAAATAATTTCAGTTGCAAATATTTGTGATTCATTTTAACTAGATATAAATCAATTCCAGAGATTTTTTAGGAATTATTTGCTATAAAACTAACTAGAGTCAAAATTTAATAATTTTGATGCGAAGTTGTTTCATTGATATTTGTTTATTTATCAATTTAACTACAACCATCTTGATTTTATAGTAAAAAATTTAAGATATTCATCATAATATCAAGTTTTTAATGATCGATGTTCGCATTTTTCTCACAAAGAGTATCTTTTGATCTGTGATAAATATATATTTTTAAGCTAATATTTTAATGTCCATTATCAATACACTTACACATATCTAAATAATAATTTTCAACACAAAGTTGTAATTGTTATTAAGATTTGTCTTCACTTACATGTTTTCTTTAAATATTATTGATTATTATTTATTAAAAAATATGAGTTAAATATTGTACTAAAAGTAAGATATTTTTTGAAGCAACAAAAACCCAACCCAGCCCATAAAAATAAAAAGAGAGGAGCTGAGATGATATATATGTATATATATATAAATAAATATACACCCACCTACACATACAAAAACAAAAAAGACAGTAGGTGGGTTGTAAAAAAACCAAAGAAAATGCTCTATTATCTTCTTCTTCTCCAAATTTTTAGGTGATAAGTGTACAAATCACCATCTTTCTCATGGATGGAAGCTTTTGTCATTTATTTCCTCATTTTGTTTGTTTTGAGTACATTAGAGAGGAAATTGTGGACATTAACAACCCAAAATTTTATTGAAAGGTATCGAACTTCATATAGGTAAAATTTGCAGCTAAATTTCATCCCTGTTATTAGTGATTTTCATTCATCCTAAACTAATTTTTAGTTGAAATTATATTGTGACTATTTGTGATAACAATTTTAATGAAATCAATCAAAATAAGAAAAGGTGGCTATAAAAATGAGAAAAGGTGGAGGTTAGGAGAAGAGGAGAGAGTGATGTTGGAGTAGCGAAGAAGAAGACAATTTTAGGAAATTTTAAGATTTATTAAGGAGCAAAATAAGAAACATAAATATTTAAGGGTAAAATTGGAGTTTAATTTCTAAAATGGTATTTTATTGATAATAAAAGAAAATATAAATAAAATAGGAATTTTTAATAATTAAGAGTATTTAAGAAAATATGTAAGGCAAAGTAAGAATATGTTTATTAATTAAGAATAAAATGGTAAAAAGGGATAACTTTGGATTATTAACTATAATTGGGTTCGAAAAATTTTCTTAAATAAAGTCTAATAAAATTTTGTAAATGTCTAGGTTCGGAGGATGAATCAGGAAGTAGATTAGACAAATCAAAATAGTTAAGTCCAAAAATTAGGTAAATATAACCTTAAAATGTACCCTTATAATTATGTACAGTTCATAAAATTATGAAATTTTATTATTAATAAATTATTTTATGGTAAATCATATTTTGAATTAGTAATTAATTAAATTAAATCAGTAATAATTAAAGATGTAGATTTATGAAATATATGAATTTTTAAGAAATTAATTTATTAAATAAATAATTGAAATGGTACAAAATGTTCAATGTTTATATTTTCTTACATGTTTTGATGTGCATCGCCTGATAATTTGGGAGAAAATATGATAATTAAAATTTTTAGTTGTGAATGTGTATAGTTAAGAATATTAGGGCATGATAAATCATTTTTATGAAATCAGTTAAGAGGTGAAACATAAAAGACAATCATTAAAAATGATATAGATATTGATAATTAATAATAATAAAATTTTGGATGTTTGTGAAATGTTTGGATAGGCACCTCATCTCTTGTCACTATTTTGATTAAGGAAGTAGAGAAATTGTTGATAACCTTAGTATAGTGATAGACAATCACTATAAGAAAAAAGTCGATTAGCGACGGAAAATTGCGACGGAAAACAAAAAAATTCTGTCGATAATACAAGTTAACGATGGAATAAATCGATAGACAAATCCGTCGGTGAATTTACCAACAGATAATACAATAACTGTCGGTAAATTTGCCGACGGGAAAAATATTCTGTCGCAATATTTTCTGACGGTAACAATTGACCTTCGGTGAGCAGATGTTTAGTAAACTGGCTTTTGCAATTTTACCGATAGAAGGAAGACTTATCGTCGGCAAATATCTAATAATTTACCGACAGTTTTAGTTTTCCCTCGGTAAATGAAATTAGGTTACCGACGGATGTCTTGTTTCTGTCGGTAAATGAAACTAAATATTTTTTTAAAAATCCTATCCCTTGCCTTCAACTCTTCTAGTTCATGTCTCATCTGAGTCATGCTTTCCATTAATGTGGACAGCTCATATGGGAAGTAGAAACCACAAACAAATACCAAATACACATCCAAGTTTACAAAAACGTAGTAAAAAACAAAATCACTTACCTCAATCGATATGTAGAAGGAACTTCCTGAAGTACATGAAAGATGATGATGACGGATCTAGAATGAAAAATATAGAAACTAAAAGAAATTCGATTAAATGTGTGCAAATTCATTGTTGACATTGTAAAAATTATAACGAAATCAATATCATTTGAATACCTGCTTATTCCAAAAAAATTTATCAACTTCGAAATAGAAATACTGCCAATCAATGAGTTCCTACAATGAAAATATTTGTGAACATTTACTTTATAGTATAACTATTGAAGTATATTGAAAAACATAAGGTGGAGCCTATTGTACTAATCATAGCTACATGACTCAACTCAAGACTCGAACAACACAAGTGTTAGATAATAGAATCATAATCACTATCGAGGAAATCAAATTAGCCTCACAACATTTATAACTCCCTAAAATATCAGTGGCAAACAATACAGTTACAATTATTAAGGACATATGGCGAAAGGACAATCAAGTCATTATAACAATTGGATGCTTAACTCTGGTACCACATATCACATTTCTTCTAATCTTTAAAATTTGGCACTACACTAAGAAATGTTGGTAACAAGTGCATCATAGCCACAATGGTAATGACATATTTATATCTTATATTGGTTCCTCTTGTTTGAACTCTTCTATTACTACATTCACACTAGATAAATACTCATAAACTTAAACCACGATCTCAATCATGTGTATATCTAGGTTTCTCCTTGCCACGTTACTCCTCCATTTGTTATGACATTACCTCAAATCACATTTTTATCTTTAGATATGTTGTTTTCTTTGAGAAAAAATTTTCATATCAAAGTAAGTCCTCTTCAAACCTAAATATCTAACTTCCACCTTCTCTAAATATCTTCAAAGTTGATAAATAAATATCTTGATTGAGTCAAAACTCTTACTAGTGATGATCTTGTCCATGCCATCTTATCTCATCCTAAACCTTATTACAACATTCTTATTTCAAAACCAAGTACCACTTCACAATTTGTCTCAACTCCATCTTCACCAACGGTCACTCCTCAATATACTTCTGACGCATATCAGTAGTTCAACCTCTTTACCTCATAACTCTATGATTCCAAGTGTTACAACCTCAATTACTTTACCTAATAATATAATAACTTTTGATTCATACTGACCTAAAAAAAATACTACTTTCAATATACCTCATAGCCAACTACTGACTCTTTTTTTCATCTGTTAACATTTTGTCAAACACCTTATGTTAACATCTACTTTATTTAATGTCCATCAAATCTTTCCAAAACAATTACAAAAACTCATTTTTTCATCTGTTAACATTTTGTCAAACACCTTACGTGCATGAATTTTATATCTCAACATCACAACCAAAATTCAAAACTAAACCTTCTAAAACTAATATTTCTACCTTAAATCCTCTATCCATTCACAAAAATCAACATACATACAAAAAAAAATCAAAGACAAAAAAACAACAAAAATTCATAAACAACCATTACCTCCGCAAGAATGATTTAATGGTGGGAGAAGATAACAACCCACGCAGCAACAACGATGGAAGGCCGATGACAGATGCCAGATGCCATACGGGAGAGGAAGTCGCTGGAGGAGGAAGAAGACCGAAGACCAAAGAAGAAACGCGAAGGAGATGAACCAGAGGTTGGGGGGGAGGGGGCTTATAACGCCTTAAAACACAAGAACAAAACGACGTTGTTTTGTTTAAGTAAATAACGTTTAATAGTTTAGCGACGGAATATTCCGTCGCTATTTTCCATCGGCATTTTCAAAATTTATTATTCCGCCTTCACTTCCCGCATTATTTACCAGCGATAATATGTCCATTGCTAATTTTACAAGTTTACCGACGGAAGTAACAAATCCTTTGGTAATTACCAACGGTATCATTTCCGTCGACAAACTTCCGTTGCCAATTTCAATGTCGTTATTGACGGGAACTTTTACCATCCCTAAATTCTGTCGCAAATTTTGCCAAGAGAGTTTCCCTTCTTTTTTAACGACGGATATTAGAAACGTTGCTAAATGAAATTTTTCTCGGTGTTTTTAGCGATAAAAACCCCATTTCCGTCGTTAATTTGCAATGGAAAAGTTTTCATCGGTAATTTTTCGTCGCTAATTCCTATTTTTCTTGTAGTGAATGTAGAGTCTAGGTAAAAATTGATTGTATCAAATTGAGTATAGTTTTTTAATTTTATATACTTTTGAATGTTATAGTTTGAGATAATTATGTTGTACAAATAATTTTTGTATTGATGAAAATTATTTTTGAGACTAATGAGATTTTGGTAATTAACAATATAATTAAGAAAAATTTTGACTAAATTGTGGCTCAAGATTTTTGTTGTGTCACATATTTTGTTATAAATATTGTAAATAATAAGTATTAAATATCAACGGCACATTATTTGTATTTGTAACTAAACATGATTGTTATAATAAAACTCGATTGAATATATAGTAATAACCTTTTAGGGATTAACGCTCCAAATTTCTTACTTTTTATGATGAAATCAAGTTTTTAATGTATGTCAAAATATACTTAATACTTGACCAGATCATATTATAGTGAACAGTAAAAGAATGTGCAGTTGTGCAAAAGCGGAGCAACCATAAATGTATACAGGAAGAATTAGAATAATAACGAGATTGGTGTTAAATTAGCTTTAGCTGAATCTCCAAACGAGTTAACTCATGAGCATGAATGAATTAAATTCTTGTACATTTAGATTTAAGTTATCAGTTAAATGACTTTCATATCAAGACTTGGATTCCATTTATTAAGTAGAGGAATCCCGAACAAACCTTCGTGGTAAAAAGAACCTTTCGTGGAGGCGTGTGCCCTCTAACAAGTGCCATGACTCATTCACAGTATGTTCTGGTTTTCTAAAATTTCGACGCTTGTCCCGATTAGCGTTCACCTTTAGTACAGGTCAAGCAAGCATTCATAAAAGCCCAAACATGCATGAACACCACGTGTAATGTATGGACACGTGTAAGTAACCCACAATAGCCAACCCTTGAAAATAGAAAAGACCAGAACCATTTCTCCAACCTTAAAAGCCAAGGGAATCGATCAATATATGAAACAATAACAGACTGGCCACATCCTAAAAGTGGGTTGAGTAATTATAATGGCATCAGATATGAATCCTGCATTTGCCTACACGGTGGTGTACTCGGAGGACGTAGCCAAGTCCGTGGCTTTCTATAATAAAGCATTTGGGTATGATGTCCGTCGCCTGGACGAGTCTCATAGGTAACTCGTCACCACTACTTTCTTATGTACTTATTCCTAAATTGTATGTAGGTGTACATAGACCTATGGCATTGAAAAGGATGGCAGGAACATTTCTGCCTGCTAATTCGATTGGTCAGAGAAGAAGCAATATAGATGATACATGTAATTGATTTTGGTGGACATATTTTAGATGGGGTGAGCTGGATAGTGGGCAGACCACCATAGCCTTCACGCCATTGCACCAACACGAGACGGATAACAGAAGTGGTCAAGTCCACAGGACTCCGCACACTACTGGTGAGCGTCCTCCTATCGAGGTTTGCTTTGTTTACAGTGACGTGGACGCAGCCTACAAGGTACCTACTTAATTTATATTTAATTTGGTTTTTCCATGTTTTGCAATATTATCTTGTTGAGGATGAGATTGGCAATTTAACGTGTGTATTGCTACTTGTATTAAAAAAGCCAAAGAAGTACCCTGCTTGAATATTTTTTCCTCGAGCAGTACAAAACATTGAATTATAGAAAAAGTTAAAGTGAAGTAATCAACTGCAGGAAAAAGACAGCCGCTACATCAAATTCTAGTGGTAATACTGTGTTCTAGTTGACACTAGGCAGTCCACCAAGCAACTTAGTGTTATAAACTTAACCATAGTTCTAGCAATTTAATCACACATGAAAGACAACGGGACATATAAACCATGTCAACAATAACTATGTGCAGTAACAAGCATAAATAAGATGATTTTTAGATTATTTCCAATTGCTGGCCTTCACACTTCCTAAATTTTTCTATCATACCGTATCAAGTTGTCAAAAAGAAGGTGAACCTGACAATATTTTATGTGGGTAGGGACATATTAAACTTCCAATCATGGCAGAAAAGTCTCTCAAGATGTGCATTTTGATCCGAGTGAATACTCGATTTCAGTTCTTGAAGCATGAAATTACTCTTAAAGATCTAATTGAAGAGTCAAAGAGTAACTTGTACGATTATATTTTATTTTATACATTGCTCAGCGATAAGATTCGATAATTAATTCCTTTATACTAGAAGGAAAACAAGATTTAACGTTTAACCTTTGAAATATGTGACTTAATTAATCATGCAACTTTGTTCAAGTTTTGTTGGTGCTCTAAAGATCAGACAGAACTTTTGGAACTGAGATTGCCGTGATTACTACCTACTCGAATTTGTAAGTACAATAATGAAATCACTCAATAACCATTCAACATTGTTCATTGATTGTTGATATTTTGTTCATTGCGCCATTCATATTACTCTTTTTGTTCTCGTCGTTAGCGGTACTATTATAGTGTGTTCACCAAAATTCACTAATCTGAATACTGATTTAATCTACGGAATTCAAGTTGACCCCAATCTTGAATATGAAGAAATGCTAGAAGAACTCAGAATTGTCTTCGATGCTGAGTAGTGGCATAAGAAAGATATATAATAAATAGATTGTAATTGAGATCATACTGGCTTATCTTCAATGTAGCTTCTAAGAGATGTATAAGCCCTTATACCTGTTTTCACTAGATCCTGCGCCAATGCAATCGTTTCATTTCTTCAATCAAATTAATTAATAAACTAATCTTGTTAATTGGTTTTGTTACGGTGGACCAAAATGGATAGAGAGCAGTGGAGAACGGCGCGATAGCGGTGAGCCAGCCTGAAGATAGAGAGTGGGGGCAGAGGGTAGGGTACGTGCGTGATATCGACGGAAATGTAGTGAGGATGGGGAGTTATGTGGCGAAACCAACAAAGCAAGACTGATGATGATGTCCACCTAAAACTAGATGATGTCTTGATTGATGTGGTACTTAATTTCTTGAGATATCTGATTAAATTAGAGGCATGTTATCATTGAGGCTGGTCCGATCATAATTGGTCTCAGTTTCTGCGATATCATCACTAATCTTTTATTGCACCCGACAAATGGTACCGGCTCACACGCCAATTTTAGATATTTTGGCTTGAATAATATGAACTATTCCTAGACTTTTCTTTAACAAAAAAGATTAATTTATGTTGAGAAGACAAATACATAACTCTCTGAATTTTCAGCCAATGACAAGAATAATAAGAAAGAACTCTTTTAAGGGAAAAATTAAGGGGTAAAATGACAATTACTAAATAAGAATTTTATCGAAAAGGTTGATATCTTACTTTTACAACAACAAGTTGTCTTACAAAGTTTTAAGAATAATTCTTCAAACCAATCTTCAATATAATTAAACAAGGATAAATATACAATTATATTCTCCCCCCCCCCCCCCTTCCT
>JAOSBL010000008.1:30820101-30831215 GCA_027568915.1 Erythroxylum roraimae
ACCTTGAGAGAGGATATAGGTCTATTAGTTCCACTGCTTTCTTAGCCTGCATTCAATTATTCCATGTTATGCAATTCAGCCTTGTGAATAAGTGAACCCCGATCCCTAGTCTTAAATTCATTGATTAACTCTCTTTTTATTGTCTCAAAATTTCGTGCAATTTCATTAATTACCCAACTCCGATTAATTTTACAATTTATTGTCTTTCGTTGCAAATCGCTAGATTTAATTTAACTGGTGAACAATTTGGTCCTTGAGGGAGACGACTTTAGAATATTTACTGTTGGATATTACATCGAATCTGTGCGCTTGCAGAATTAATCGATCAGTTTGCTTTGATTCCGTTCTTTCGTTTATGCCTTCCGATTCGATTTGCATCGATTTTTGTTAAGAAGTTGGGTTTCAAAATCGGGATCCAACATAATTTTAACAAACATCTAACAAATACCTGATGTTATCCGCTGGTTAAATCAGCTGATATAATCCGCTATCAGCTAACTGTTGATAAAATCAGCTAACAACTAATGCAATACGCTGATTGCTAAACATGGCTTATGTTTGTTAATGAATGACTAATGAAATTGATAAAATGACAATTTATTGTTACACTTTCAAAGTCATTTAATCCATAATGGATTTTCATCTATTGATAATTTGAACTCTAATCATTCAAGAAAGTATTTAAATGCCAATTGGTCAAAATAGTGTGAGCAAGACATGTTTTATTATTAAATAAACAAACATGTTATTCATTTGCAGCTACTTAGTTTTATTTTTACTTTTATTGTAACTTTTAGTTTTTAATAAATTTTTTATTATTATCGATATATTTTTACTTTTAATTATAATTAAAATTTTAGAAATAAACAAAATTTATGAACTATTCTAGTAATTTATTTAGTTTTGTATTTTTAATATAATTATTTTTATTTATTTGAATTAATTAATATTGTTAGTTATTAATATAACATTATAAATTAAAATTTACTTATTATACTGAAATTAATTAAAATTACTTATGATAAATAAATAAATAAAATAACAAAATTTTTAATAATTTTTATTTATTAAAGTTACAAATAAATCAATTGAATTATTAAAGACAAAAGGTTGATTGTCTTATTTAAGTGTAATTATACTTTTTTAGTATATAATAAACTAATAAATCAATTTTTTGTGATTCGAATAATTTTCAATAATCTTTGTATATCTATCCAAAATAGACTATTCAACTGAAAAACAGTGCCACTAATATCATCCGTTTCATTTTCAATTACAAAGACGTAACAGGAGGATGTCTCTATCACATAACGTCTCTATCACATAATGAAAAACACCATGGTCCCGTTTAATTGACGAGAAAGTAAAGTAATTTTAAAATATGATTCTTTAGAAAATAAATTTATAAAAAGTAAAAATATTCACTTGAACTCTTTATTTTTGCCCATTGCAACACGAGGAAAGCTTACGAGATGTATGAACATAGACTAACAGACCAAGGAACACAAAGTGGACCATTATCCTAAGACATATCTTAAATGATATTATAATTTATTGCTTAAGATAACGCGTTGCACAGCGTCCCACTGATTATTCCATAGCTTACAAGTAACTTCGCGATACATGCATGTTGTAGGTACATTCTTGCGCTACAGAAATTACATAAGCTTTAATTTCTATTTCCTAGGAAGAATACTAACAACTATTTTATGGTCATTCACGTCTAAAAGAGCTCTAGATGCCTCTTCTAAAAGCTCTAGATCGATGCCTCATTTAGCGGTCCAGAATGTAACTAATCGAGGGCCTTTACTTCACCCAATAAGATCTCATATCACTTTCGATGGTGCTTGATCCCAAAAGGAGAAAACAACTCCTTAAGCTATTATCGCTTACGCTTCTCTCATCGGACAGTGGCCTTTCGTAGTGTTCTTTGTGATAACCCAAGCATCATAAATTTCAGAAAGGAGACCAATTCAAACGTTATCACACACTATAAATGAACTTTTGAAGCAGCCGTCTAGTTAGATTTGTACTCCTCAACACCCCTGTGAAACCACCTAGCCTGTTCCATTTGTTCTTCCAAATAGGGAAAATAAAACATATACTTTATGAGGTTCGACCTTGCTTATGCCCATGGGAGAAGGAGGAAGGAAATTTTAACATATTATGTAAAAGGTGGCTAATCAATTAATTGATTAAAAATCAACGACACCTTTGTCCGTTGTTTTATTCCGTCATAATTATTATTACCGACAGGATTTTTCCATTTATCGTCGGTTTTTTCTGTCGGTAAACCGCAGATTTCTTGTAGTGTTTCATTTTAGTTAGGGAGCTTTGGCCAGAAACAACTAAAAAAACAAACAAGGAATGTATACCATTTTCACCTAAACATGTTAAAAGCAATTAGTCCTGCATATTTTGGTCACGAAGATCTGAATTTATCCGTGTATCCATCAACTTTTAGTGGCAAAAAGAAAGTCAATATTTATCATATGCACATCGAATCGAAAAGAATAAAGAATGGCCAATTATTCAGGCCACATGTTACGAGCCAAGATGGGTTGCGTGAGCTGCAGGATTGAAGTTGATATTGGGATGCGAAGTTGACTGAGTCTTACTCTGTTTTTATTCTGTTATTGGCTTTCCCTTATTTTTAGCTCAATTATTACTTAGCTCAATTATTACTTAGTGGATTTGTTGGTTCGTAGTTTGTAGGAGTCTAGGAGAAAATGGTCATTAACGGTCACCACGTTCACCACTAGTTGCTTAATTTATCCGTTGATGTTTTGGCTATTAAAGCCTGGTAGTATCAATGAATAAACGGACGAAAATTACAGCAACTATCTTCTTCTGATTCTCTTCTCTCTGTCAAAATTCTAAGTTTTTTTTATCAATTGGTATCAGAGCCGGTCTTGGAGTGATGGCCCACGAAGTGGTGCCCTAGGAGTGCCAGCCGTGACCAACGTGACCGTGACCAACAAGGACCTCATAATGGTGGCCCATAGAGTGGTGACCTGAAAGTGTCAGCTGTGACTAACATGGCCGTGACCAATGAGGACATTGGTCCTTATGAGGGGACGGATGTTACGATTTGATCTAATTGCAAGGTATGGGACTTGAATCCCATATTGGTTAAATACAAAACTGATATGAAATTTATAAAGACTTTGAGCTCTCTACCCTCATAAGCTATAGTGTTTGGGGTGTGGCTCTCCTAAAGTCCTTATCACCACACGTTTCAAATCTCCACTTTAGTTTGAATTGGATGATTATCTTAACTCCACTTTCTTTAAATATTCCTCACATAAGGTACTTCAAATGTTAATAATTCTAAGTTAAAATATTGTTTCAACTTCAAAATTGCGAAAGACTTGGGTCATTATATTATTGGATTACCTATAGTTTCAATTTGGTTGAAAGTATGGTCTGTACTTCAATGTTTCACAAAAAAATCTAAGTAAGTTCTAAACATTGATATCACTTTGCACTTTAATGTTATTAAAATGATACTTATTGCACCATAAATAAAGTAAAAAAGTGAAAATAGACATAATTAAAGACTTTTTTAGACCTTTTATAAAACGTTGACATGAAAATTACACCATTAACTAACGTCTTAAAAAATATTTTTAAGATTACGTCGACATCTAATAGTTCCAAATTGTCCAAATGTGATAGCACATATGCTAAAATGATGATTTAAATATAAGGAATTGATAAAAAACCTAACTCTATTATAGTTTAGGATATCATTAATACCATTTTAAAAATTGTTAAGGTGTAATATGATATCATAGATAACGATAGGAGTTTACTTTGATTTTTTTCACGTTAAGGTATGATTTACACCTCTAGTCTTTTAATTTTATTTACAACATATTTTTTTGAGAATAATATCTCTAATAATTGGTACTTAATATTAATACCATTTTAAAAATTGCTAAGGTGTAATATGATATCGTAGATAACGATAGGAGTTTACTTTGATTTTTTTTCACGTTAAGGTATGATTTACACCTCCAGTCTTATAATTTTATTTACAACATATTTTTTTGAGAATAATCTCTCTAATAAATGGTACTTAATATTAATGTGCTTAGATGTCACACGCAATATCTGATCTTTAGTCAAATATATATCAATGTAACTTTAATAATGAAGAGTAAATGACTAAGAATTTGAGCAAAGTTCAATTAAAAAAAAACCTCTCTATCAAATAAGTGCCTTGAAAGCTTCTACAAAAATTATATACTTATTCTCTATAGTATAAAGTGCAATTGTACCTACAGAGTTACTCTCTAATTAATTGCACAGCCACTAATAGAAAATATTAAATTTAACTCCCTTTTATTTCTTATTGTAGCCTTTTGTAACTAATCAAACCATATTGTTCACATCTTCTACTCTTAGAATACCTTCTCTTTTTTTTTGGCTTAAAGACCCGTTACTAATTATATTCTTATTTTGTGGTAGTTTTAACATCTTCCAAATATTATTTTAAAGGATTCAATCTTCTAGTACATAACTACCAACCACTTAGTAGAATCATTATAAAAATAACTACGTAGAAGGTTGATCAATATTACTAACTTCTTATGCCACTGTTAATGCATAGAAAACTAAAATTGGTCTCATTAAATATTTATGGCCTCATAATTTCCCTTTTTCGTTTATGCTTAGCTATAATGTATGACTCAATTTGTAGTTATCATTATCATCTTTGAAGATAGTAGCTTGGGTTGTATAAAGTTCAAAATGAAGTTGTTATGGAATGTTTTAGTTGATTGATCTCTAACTTAACCTTATTTGATGAATTCTCTTTATTTGCATTAGAGGAAGCAACATTCTCCTTCTTTTTTTTTTTGGTGAACCATGGAAACTTATCAAATAAAATATTCTTGTTTATTATATATTTTTTGACTTTTGGATCAAGACACCATGAACTATATCCTTGGATACTTATTTATACCCAAAAAAGTATTTTTTTTAATCTTGATTTTAATTTTCCATCTATTACATATACATATATAGGACAACCAATTACATGTAAATTAGAGTAATTAATAGGTTTACTAAGCCAAACTTCTTTAAGAGTCTTAACATCAAGAAATGCGTGAGGAAAGTGAGTTACCAAATAATAAAGTATGGATAATGCCTCAACCAATAAATCTTTGTACAGACTAGAGTTTGATAACATGTAATGCCCTCCCTCTAAAAGAATTCTACTAATGCACTTAGCAAAACCCTTTTATTGATGAATTCATACAATTATATGATGTCTAGCTACATCACAACTTTACATAATTCATTAAATTCTCCTTTAGAAAATTCAAAGCCATTATCAATTCTTCTAAATCTATGATAATCAATTTAAATTCATCAATATGAGTCTTAATAGAGGCACCTTCAAGGTTTTGTTATTTCATAATTTAAGTTATTGGTAAGGCTATATGACAAATATAATGATTCAACTTTATTAAATAAAGATGTTATCATATTATCTTAGATACAGATCTTCTATTTACTTGAGTTGTGAAATCATCTCCCCTTAAATTCTAGATTATCCCATGTTTTGAGGAGCTCCATGCCAAAAGCCTGATACATAATAATAAAATATTTATTTCAATGCATACTTATGAAAAAATGATTCTCAAGATAAATGGTAAGAGTAAGATCAAGTTTGAAATAGTTAAAATCTCATAATAGTATGTTCCAATAAAACTAGTGTCTTTATTGATACATTTAATATAAAATTGAAAAGTTGCAAAATATTAAAAGAATTCACTTTCAAAAGTAAAATCCTTGGAATAATTATTGTATAATTGAAATCATGATAAGATCATAATTATGATATTTAATATGCATTTATGTAGTATTCCTAAATTATTCCTAGTTATAGTTTCATAAAAACAAGATACCGATATAATGATAAAACTATCAGACATTATATTTTTTTTATGAAAATTGTAATTGATCTTATAAATTAAAATATAGAGATAAATATATGTGTGAATGCTTATTAGAGAATAAATTCATTAAACTAACCCTATTATGAGAATTTCAAATGGAATATTACTTATGTGTTTATGGATTTACTTAAGTATGATTGTTGTATAATTGATCCTTAGACTTGAAATTACCAAAGTATCATATGTGAAATTTACTATATTTTGATACTACTTATAACATAATCTATTTAGAACAGCTTAGTCGGTAGTTTTTGGATATAATATAAACAAATGAAGATAGTTGAGTAATTTAATAAATAATTTATTACTTTAAAATAATTGGAGAGAATATGCAACTATTCTTGATTAGTAGTTATCTAAGAAATTCTCATGTTAAAGTGAATTGAGATTTAAAAAGATACTTTCAAATATCAATTATAAATCAATTACTAATTGGTAAGAATGAATATGATTAAATTTAAAAGAGGTAAAATTAATTTCATATCTTATGTTTAATTATAATATTGAAAGATGAAAGGATTAAATTATACATCATAACCAAGTATGAATAGGTTGAGTTAAACTCTATTGATATTTTTAATATTTAGGTAGTTATGGTATATTGTTAGACATCAATCTTAATCTATGATTATAAATTATTTAATTCAAGAATTAAAGATAAATTAAAAGGATTTTAATTTATCTAATTCTAATTTTAAATTAGAATTATAATTTATAAACATTATAAATATATTAATAACCTAATGGTCACACATAGAAAAAATAATTTAAATTAAGTTGAACTAAATTGTGAAGTTTAAAAAATTTACAAGAATCAAATATAAGATATTTGATTTTATTAACATTAAATTATAACCATAATTAGAGTTAGACTTTAATCATAATTAAAAAGTTTAATTTTAATAAGAAAGAAACTCTGATGACTTTTTCTATAAATAAGAAAAAGATATAAGTGAGCTAGCACTCTTATCTTTTCTTTTTAAAATAATTTAAGTTCTTTTTTCTACTCTTTGAATACTTTCAAAGGTTAGACACATCAATATCTTGTGGTTGGCAATTAGCAGCTCGAGAAAGAAATTTTCAAATTTTAAATTAAGTATGATTCAACCCTTTTATTTATGACTCTTGTTTTTCAAATTATTCAATCAAAATATTTGATCAAGAAATTGTAAATTCTTATTTTTTATGTACTCGTGATTTAATCACGGTTGAATTTTTAATAGTGGTATTAGAGTATCCTTTAATTGTTTAACTTGATTAAAGTTACTTGATTGTTATTGATTTAATAAAATTAAGCCTTAAACTTTGTTTTAATAAATTGTCTAATACGAATTAGAGCATAATTAATTGGGTTTTATTTTAATTTTCTAGAAATTACAAGATCAATTTTGCATGCCCCCTTTTGATTAAGCTTTTTGGAAAACTTAATATGTCAGCCTCCCTCACTTTCTTTTAGCTTTTAGGAATTATGTTGTATTTAAATAAGCATCGCATGCCCCACACCCACGTTCTATTTTTAAAAAACCTTACATCTAGAAAAACATATTGCATGTGCCCTTAGTTTTAGGTTTTTGAAAACTTAGGTTCTTTAAAAACAAAATCTCAACACTCCCTATTAAGATATTTATTATATATCTTATTATTTAATTTTGGCATTTTTGATTATTAGATCTTCAAGATATTGCAAATCTTAAAATTCAAATTAAGATGAGTTTGTTGTGTATTTGAAGTGAGACTCTTATTATTTGAAGAGATTGCGCATCTTACTGTGTTTATGTGGGCATAAGGCATAGAGTGTATTTGAGATAAGGCAACATTGGAGTATGTATTAATTGTCCATAAGTGTGCATTAATTGCTTATTGGAGAACGTGCGTGCGGTAATGAAGTGGATGTGTGTGTGTGAGATAGACTTGATGTGAGTTAATGTTGGTGTTGTACACGGTTCAAATTAAGAAAGGAAGGGTTTTAGTTATTCAATAACACAAGGACCGTGAATCTCTATAGGGTGTGTTGCATACATATTTGATTTAATACAGAAGTCTAATACTACACGTAATTGAAGAAAAACCTAGAGGTGAATTTGCGACAACAATTGAATGATGTGTGTTGTGGAATCTGCGTGGGTCACGTGTGGTAAAAGAAAAATTAGCTTGCTGTGCACTTGGGGTTTTTTACCAGTTGAATATTGTGTCTCACCTTTGATAGAAAGTGGAAGCAGCCTGCGTGGATCAATTTGATGCAGTGGAGATCACATGTGTCTTGGAAATAAATTGGCTAGCCGTGCATGGTGTTTTCTTTATGAGCTGAATATTGCATCTTATGTTTCATATACGCTGAATGGGAAAAGTGGTGGTGTTGGATTTACGGTGGCGATAGTGTTCGTGGGTGAGAAGTTTTTATGAAGGCGCAGTGTTTTCTTATTGTTGCAATTAACGTGTCCTGGGGGTGATTTGTTTTATGAAGAAAGAATCATCTATAGTGAAGAGTTTCAGATGGGTTATTTCGATGAGATAAATCTATAGGGAAGTCTTTCTTTTATCTCAAGTATTTTTGTTGTTTAATTCTTAGTTGATTAAATACTTGAGCTATTTTTATTTATTATTTTCTTGAGTGTTGAGTTGTTTGTTTAATCATTTGAGTGATTTAGTTACTATTCTTGTTTCAAAAGAGTGTTGAGAAAAATCCTCTGTTAAGGTTAGTATGAAGCGATCGTACTATAGGGTGTGAAATTCTTTAACGGGAAGTGAGGTTGAGGGATAGAGTCAAGGGTTGAGTGGTGTCGGCTCAGTAAAGCCTTGGGTAAATCTATTATACTTCGGTGAAAGTTATTAAGCTGGGTGAGGGGCCCGCAGACGTAGGTAAGGTGTACCGAACTGCATTACCAAATTTTTGGTGTTTTTATTATTTCGGTTTTTTTTGCTTTTATTTTTTTGGTGCCAAAGAAGTTTGCGAAACAATTAAACCCCTTCGGTTTTTCAATTGGTATCAAAGAAAGGTCACTGATTCAGAACTTGGTAGCAATTTGGTGCAGATCCTAGTTTCGCAAACATGGCTGCAAAAAAGGCATTACAGGTGGACACTGGAAAAAGTGTGAATGAGGCAGAAGATGAATCAGATGAAAACGAAGACTCGGTATTTCTCACACGAAATTTTGGTAAATGGCTTAAAAGAATTAAGAAGGACAGATCCGACTTTAGATAATATGGTGGAAGTTTATCGAGTAACAATTCAAGTCAACAAGCCAAAACTTAAAAAGGAGAAAGTAAGGTAAAGAGAATTCATTGCCATGAGTGTCAAGGCTTTAGACATGTTCAAGCGGAGTGTGCTAATACCATGAAGAGAAAAGGAAAATCCTATACGAGCACTTAGAGTAATAACGAATCCGGAAGTGAAGAAGAAATAGTGAATGGTGCTACATTGGTTAGCTTACATAGCAAAAGTCCAGTTACTTACTTAATAATAACTGAGAAGGAAGTAACTGAAGGTTGAAAAGAGGAAAATCAAAAATTTTGAAAACAATCCAGCTCAAGATCCAATATCAGATTATGATAGCGACAGAAATGGCCTAGATGATAAAAAAGTGAATACTTGCTAGGATTACAAAGCTATGTATGAAAAATGGGTGAAACGTGTAGAAAGAATGAAAGATTGAAGGAAGAGAATCTTTCCATGAAGAACACCATCCAAAAGTTAGAAAAGAATTTGATGTTGACGTCAAATGAGCTTGGTGAAGCTAGAATGAAATTAGTAAGTACCGAAAAGGGATTGAGAATGTTAAATGGAGGTACCGAAAAGCTAGAAAGGTTGTTGGAAATTGGTAAAGTTAAAGGGGATCTTCAAGACATTGGCTATAAGGGTGAATGCTCTAAAGTGAATGAGAAGAAAGATAACATATCCAAATTTGTCCGAGAAGAAGAAATATCGAAAAAGAATCGAAGATTTATACCCACATGTCATTTTTGTGGAGTCATTGGACATATAAGGCCAAGATGTTATCAGTTACTACCGATGTTGTTTCAAAGAAGACAAAATCAAAAATTAAGACACTCTTCATTAAATTTCCAACAGCATCCCATGGTATCGAAGCAAGCTTGGATTAGAAAGGGTCAAGTACAAGCACAAAAACATAGTGAAGAAAAAAAAAAGAAAATACCCAGATTTACAGTTAGTTACTACTGAGGAAGTAACTGCAAAAACTGATTTGTAGTTAGTTACCGCTGAGGAAGTAACTGCACGAACTGAAGAACTTTCAGTTACTTCAGATGATGATCCAACCAAAACAATGGAAGTTGATTTGAACCGAGGTTCTTCATCTCAAATCCGAAGAAATCATCCAGCAAAAAAATTATTAGATATGTGAGCGAAAGAAGAAAAACAAGAGAAAAAAAAAGGTTGATCGAGAACTTGCAGGCTACTTGTGTTACACATCTTTATTTGAGCCAAAGGAAAAGACTAGGTTTGAATTTCTTTGATGGGCACAAGGACAGTGTGCTTTATATTTTTGAAACATTTTTTTGTGTTGTTAAAAACAAAAAAAAATAAAAGAAAAAAGAAAAGAAAATATTTTTTTAGTTCTTTAGTTTTATATTACTATTGTCGTATCATCTTTTTAGTAGTTTGCATTGTGACTTTTTTTGGCTCTACCGAAGACTCTTCAGCTCTCGCATTAGTATGGATCTCTCTCGGGTATCTTTCTATCTTTCAGGCATATCTCTCAGTGTTTTGAATGGTGGTAATTTGTCTTCTTGATGTGCTTATAATTCTTCCGCTAGTATGATTATGTGTTTTGATATGGTTTTGTCCCAAGGAGGAGATATCAGATTGTTTATGGTGAATGTTTCATTCAGGGGGAGATTTAAAGATATATATTTGACTATTTGTCTCGCTTTTTGGCATCTTTTTGTCCCAAGGGGGAGAAATTTGGATGATTGTTCATTATTACTCTTTGGAACTTGATGTTAGTTTAAGGACGAGTTTCTTATTTGTGACAAAAATGCCAAAAAAGGGGAGATTGTTAAGATATTTATTATATATTTTATTATTTAATTTTAACATTTTTGATTATTTGATCTTCAAGATATTGCAAATCTTAAAATTCAAATTAAGATGAGGTTGTTGTGTATTTGAAGTGGGACTCTTATTAT
>JAOSBL010000008.1:30895664-30908493 GCA_027568915.1 Erythroxylum roraimae
TCAACCCCATATAACATTCCTATAAACAACTATAATATATCAACATACATTCTAAACTTCTTCCAAAAGAACACCAACAATTCAAATTCAACAACATTTCAAGACAAACATCTATAAGCATTTTCTCAAACACTTGGTGTGCTTCTCATTTTTCATCCCTAATTCAACACAAAATTTGTTCCATTATTCTCTAACAAACACATACCCTATCATTAACAATCACTAATTAACATTTAAAATCAAACAACAACTCCATATTACCCAACCATAATCCATCGAAATACAACCGTAGAGGAAGGAGAGGATGGTTTTAAACAGGACATTACCTTCAGTTAGGGTGGCCGGATTAGGAGACATCGGCGAAGCACGCCTCCACCATGAAGGAAAGAACAGACGGCGTCGATAGTTGCAGACGGTGGACACTGGCGGCAACGGTGAAGGAGAGAAGAAGAAAAGGAAAGTAGGCGCACGATGGGGGAGGAGGTCTGCACGCCTGCTTTAAAACGTGAATCAAAACGACGTCATTTTGTTACGTTTTTTAAACGACGATTGGGTTGTGTAATTACCGACTTTTTTTACCGACGGAATGTTCGCCGCCGGTAAACTTCTCTATGCCGTCTTATTTTTTCGACGCGGTTACATTCTGCTATAATTACCGACGGAATATTACTGGTCCCTAAAATTTCGTCGCTATTCAACTCTTTTTCTTGTAGTGTTTAAGTTTATTTTCCTAAGTCTCCCATCCAAATGTGTTGTTAGTGCTATCACTTCTCATATTTGGCATTCTCGTCTTGTTCATCTTTCTACTAGTAGATTAGGATCTTTAATCTCTTTAAGCTTTGTTAAGATCGAACACTTTAATTGTGTCTCTTATCAACTTTCCAAAGGTCATGTTTTACCCTTTTTTCAATTAATGACTATTTTTTAGTTTTTTTTTTGATATGATTCACTTTGACATTTAAGGCCTTGCTCGCTCCTTGTGAAATTATAGGTGGTTTGAGATATTATTTGATCTTTATTGATGTTTTTCTAATTATACGTGGATTTATCTAATGCGTTATAAATATGAACTATTTTCTACTGACATTTGCTTTGATAATATGATTCAAACTCAATTCTCTACAAGATTAAAATATTTCACACTGATAATGTCATGCAATTCAAAGATACAAATTTCACCTACTTCCTTGGTCAAAAAGAGACTATTATTTAAAGATCGTGTCTAACTAGCTCTCAATAAAATGGTCGAGCATAATGCAATCATAGGCGTATTTTTCATACTATTTAAGCCCTTCTCATATCCTCTTCCTTCTTGAAATCTTTTGGGGAGAAGTAGCTTAATGTTGCCTACACTATCAATCATATCCCTTCTCCTATCATAGGTAACATCTCTCTTTATGAGCACTTATTCAATTGTACCACTGACTATCGGTCTCTTAAGGTTTTTAGTTGTGTTTGCTTGCTTCTTCTATAACCTCGTGAATAGACCAATCTAGAACTACAAGCACGCTTATGTTGTTTCCTAGGGTATAACATAAAACATAAAGATGTTGGGATCTCCTATCTCAAAGACTCTGTATCTCTCAATTTGTAACATTTTGGGGATATAAAATGTTTTCCACACTTTCAAAATTCCAGGTCAGCAAACATTCCCAACACTTTTTTTCAAACCCATCATATCTTTATTTCCTGATACTACTCCCATTGTATCTTCCTCAATTATGGATACTCCAACTTCACCAATCAACTCTTTCCCTTCTACTTCTTCATCAGAACCTACCGAGTCTTAACAATTTCTTCTTTGTTTTACTCAAATAAGTCACCCCCCTTTGTTTATCTTAAATATTTTCATATTTATTCCATTATTGTTTCTTTATATGAACTTCACACCTATCGTGAGGCCAACTTTGACCCTTTTTGGTATAAAGCAACGGTAGAAGAAGTACAGGATCTTTCCAACATCAGTGCTTGGGATTTAGTTGTCTTATTTCGAAATAAGTATGTTATTAGCTGCAAGTAGGTCTATAAAATTAAGACTTGAACTTATGGATATGTTGAAAGATACAAAGCCAGACTGGTTGCTAAATGGTTTACTTAAGAATATAAAATTGATTATGAGGAGACATTTGCTCCTGTAGCTTGTTTGACTTCAATCCTTTGTCTTATCACAGTTGTTGCCAACAAGCATTGGAAACTATTCCTAATGGATATTAAGAATGCCTTTCTCATGATCTCACCGAAGAAATGTATATGAAACCTCCTTACGGATATGATCATCTATTTAATACAGTTTGTCACCTTCGCTACACCTTGTATGGACTTAATTAAGCTTATCGACCTTAGTTTGCGAAATTTAGCTCAACTAGTGATCACCTTGGTTTTAAGTTCAACTCTTATGATCATGCCTTGCTCCTTTGTAAAATAGATCAAGGATGCACTCTTTTCTTTTATGTTGATGACATGATAATAACCGACAATGACATTTAGGGTACCTCTACTCTTAAATCCTTTCTCCATCAACAATTTGAAATAGAAGACTTGTGTAATCTAATTTATTTTTTAGGTCTTGAAGTATCATTTGATGACTCTAGTTACTATTTTTCACAAGCAAATTATGTCATTGATCTTATCTCTCATACTGGCCTCATTAACTACTAGCTAATGTGTATTCACTACTAGCTAATGTCTCTTGCTTTATCACTAAAGTAGAATATCATCATCTTACTAATACTATCTTTAAACTCTGGTTATGATGGTTGCTTCAGAATATAAATGTCACTTCCTCTTATGCAGTTTCTCCCTTTAGTGATAATCATATTGTCATGCAATTTGCAAATTGCTCACAACGATATCTTCTATGAACGAACCAAACATGAAAAAAATTGATTATCATCTTGTATATCACCACGAGCTTCACGTCACTGTACAACTTATTCCTATCTCATGACAATAGCAAATTATTGACCTTTTCAATAAATCACACCTGCCTTAATAATTTGAAAATCTTATCTCTAAACTCAAGTTACTTCATTGCCACCTTGAGTTTGAGAGGGAAGAGGAGGGAGTATTAACACATTTTAGAGTCAACCATCAGTACTGATTTAGCCGTATAATCCATATATGTTGCTGATTTAGTCCTAGAATCATGTACTTAACTTATTTATAGCAACTTACTGTGTATAAATGCTCTTAATATATTTGTGACTATATAAGCACAAATGTGGAGACTTTTCTCTCACCCTTTCTCTGCCTCTTCCATCTTCATTTTCGAAACATCGCCCAGTACTTGTCATACTTTTAGTTGGTTCTTAGGACACATATCTTTAGTTTTACTGTTGTAAATATTGAAGCTTTGGAATGTTGAGATGATAAAAATAGGAGAATTCGAACTTATGATCAAACACCTTGACAAGAATGGAGATGGGAAGGTGTTATCAGTGCAGTTCAGCTGTCGTCTGGCACTGTTTGGGATAGAATTATGCATTAAAGGGACAGAGATGGTGGGTGGTTTGTGGGAATGGTTTGCTGAGGCAGGGAATATTCTTGGGTTACTATAGGCTAGAGGAGAAGAAGAGCAGTGGAGTGATTCATAAATTATTTTTATTTTTGTCATTATAGACGTATTTATTAACTTGATAACACTAATATTAATAACGAAATAAAATAACAATAAATTAAAATTTTATACAATTTATAATTTTAACTAATGCAATAATTGAGTAAATTTTAGATTTTGAATTTAAATTATAACTTTACATTTAACATTTTCTTGTTATAAATAATAAAATATAAATGATTAAGAAATTTAAACAAAAAATAAGAATACATACAATCTACCCCTAGTTTATATGGTTTTTATTTGCGTGTTTAAAAGGACCAGCTAAATGTGTTATGAGTGGTGCTCCAAATCAGAATCTAAACTGTAAATGGGATATGCCTGGGCTTCATCTGTCGTACATTGCTGCAATGGCAACAACGGTAAAACGAAAAAGCAAACTTTCACGTGACAGCTTCTGAAACTGCTGTGATAAACTGATATAAAAGATAAAGCAGGGGGTAGAGTTCGAGAAAAAGAGACTGATTAGTCCAAATCTCCTGTCTAATATTATGGTGTCTTATTGTGTCCAATAAATCTCAGTCATTTATTTATGTGGGACCTGCATGAGATCCGCGTAGGTCTCACAAAATAAATGGCTGAGATTTCATGAGACAGAATAAGACAGAATAAAATTGGACAGAAGATCTGAGGTGGTCATTTTCCACCAAATGCTGAACCACTCTGCCATGCCCGCGTGCCTAGTGCTTCAGTGATCACACTTTTCCTTCGAATTCGCTTCCTCTAAAGCAAAATACGTGCCCAGGATTCAATGCATATGTCTTTACCAATTATCTCTTTGTTTTAACTTTTTGGAATTTGGAGTAAACGACTCAGCATTTATCGAGAGTTAAACTAGACACGTTTCAAAGGATTTAAAAAAGAGAGAAAACAAGGTTATCCAACAAGACTGAATTATTTAAAGTACAGGCTAGAGACATCCATGTTTAACACTTTAGCCAACAAGACTGAATTATTCAAAGTACAGGCTGGAGACATCCATGTTTAACAGTTTAAGTAAACAGAAGTACATCACATTTTCTTTAGCACTTCAATCTTAGAACACAGGCACTTGTAGGAATCTATTCGAGTGGTATTTGGAGGAACCCGAGAAAATGCTAAAAGAGCAAGACAGGGATATTTGAGGACGAACATGAGTGGTAAAGTGCAATTAAAAGTTGGTGTGGACTGTTTAGTGACAGAAAATAACTTTAAGTTCACGTGGCGAAGCGCACTCATGCATGAGAGACGGGCTATCATGAGCATAAGTGAACGTGGCAGGGCATGCGTGCTTGAAGAACTCGGAGAAGCTCGAAGCTCGACACGTCTGCGGACTGTTGTAGTGGTTTCTGCAGCAAAGCTCGTCGGTTCCAAACGCCTCACATCCACTCTTGCACCCAACCACATGTCCGTGACCGGCTGGTGAACGCACCTGAAGTTTCTCGGGACAGGAAGCAAGCAGATTTGCCCTGCAACCCACAACCGGGCAAAGGCCTTTGCCTTCATGTGGGGTCACGGTCATAGGAACGTTAAAGCCATCGACGAGCGATACACCATAGGAGGAGAAGTCGTTGTGGCCGTGATGGAGGCTGAACTGCGCCAGAGTGGCAGGAGTAGCCCCGCCCAGTCCGTTGCACTCGATGCGATTGGCACAGTCTCCAGTGACGCAGTGGAACTTCCCACCGTAGTTAGTGCAACCGGTACGACCCCAGATACGGCCAGACCAGTGCTGGGTTGGCGCCGGAAATGAGCGGTGGGTGAGAGTTGTGAGAGCAAAGCCGCCCTTTTCAAGAACTGGGTGACCGGCGTTCGGCTGAATAGCTGGGTAGATGGTGTAGGGGCAGTTGTTGACTAGGGTTAAAATGAGGCCTGGTTGGGCTTCGCCATATAAGCTCAGAAGGAGAACAGTAACGGCAGTGAAGACAAGACTAGTAGCAGAGGCCATATTTGGTAGGGAAAAGAACTGGCTGTAGTCGATATGAACCAATGGCATTGATCGATGGGCAGTACTTATAGGCGCTGGAGGTTTGGTTGGTGTCGTCTTTGTATGGGATTCCAAGGATGAAACACGTGGGCTCTTCTTTTTTCTGTGTAAGATACAACTTAATGTACCAAAATGCCCTTTGAATCAATGAGTAGGTGGGGAGAGTAGGACTGGAAAGTCGATTTCTTTGTATTTTAATGTCTTTTAATTGGGTTTTGTACGATCAATGCTTTGAGAACCGAGTAGACGAGTACTGACGGTATCAGGTCAGGGTTCAGAGTCAGATATTTGAGAGGCGAGTCTTCGCGGTTTGTTTCAAAATTGTGTACCAGCTTTGTTTGGACAAGGGACCGAAGGGTCATAGGTGGAGCCAAAGTTACGTAGGAAAAGGCTAAACTGCTTGCTACGGATTTTAAAAATTGTCAGCTTTTCTGGTTTCCTTGGCCAACAGTATTTTCGTAGAAATTGAGTCCAAATTTTTTTTGTTTAATATTATAGTGTTTTATTGTGCCTAATAAATCTTAACTATTTATTTATATGAGATTTACATAAAGCTCGCATATATTCTGTAAAATAAATAGCTGAAATTTTATAAGACAGAATAAAACTAGACAGAAAATCTAGTTTCGTATAAATTAGGGTTAAGTCGTGTTCTCGTTAGTACGTTACCATCTTATTTTATTAAATAAAATAGAAAAAAAGATAATGAAAAATCTGATCCCGAAATAAGGTGGGAGCCAGGAGCCATCAGAGTGAAAACATCGACTTTTACTTTTAGGACCTAAAGCGGGGTGATTCACATTCACTCCGTAACTTTTATTAATTATTAAACAGGTGTAAATGAACCAGAATTAAAGTACATAAAGAACCGCGTAACACTTTAAAAATTAAAACTCAATTGGTACAGTACTAAAGCCTACCAATAAAGTGAAGAAAAAAAAACATTTGATGTCAACGTGACCCTTTGAACAATTTTTTAATTCAAATTGACCTTAAATTTTAAAAGAATTATTAAAAATCGTAATTTTCAATATTAAGAATATTGTACCAGATTTAATATTGGATTTAATTTTAGTACGATACGAAATTAGTATCAATTAATTCCCGGTACCTTTCAAATAAAATTTTAAAAATTATGAAATAATCTTTAAATTTTATAAAATTACAAAAAACTTTAATATATTCTACTATATAATTTTAAATTTTACATCTTGTTTGAAAAATTTACAATAATATAAATTTAAAATAACAAGTATCTCTTTATTTTTATTAAATATTACTTTTCACATATAAATAATAATCACAATTAAATAAAAGTTATCATATAGATATAAAAATACTTAAAATATTATAATTTATATCTCATAGTGAAGAATAAGGTAAAAGACATACACCTCTCTTGTAGTTTATAAATATTTAGAAAACTTTATAATATTTAAAATTCTTAAAAAACTTCTTTTATTTTTCAATTTTCTAGAAAAAATTCTTCTCTTAATCTTTTATTAAGAAATAATGACAAAATACACATATTATGAGCATCAGATATGGACTAGTCAAATGTTTTTTGTATGACAATTTACTCTGGGTTAAGCTCGAACTAAACTAATTAAATATAACTTAAACTAATAATTTATTATAATTATCTTAAATTATTAATTTAATTCAAATTTAATTGATTTAAGTCAGATTTAAGAACTGAGTTGGGTTACTATATTAGTGACATTTGATAAGTTTACATGTGATATCCATGTTTCATCGTTATTTTTTAATTAAAGTCTAAGAGAAGGAGTTTTCTAGAAAATAAAAAATAGGCGTTTTCTAATTTTAAAGATGAGGGAGTTTTTTAAAATTTCTTAAATGACAAAGGATGTCCATATCTTTTACTCTAAATAATAATTACATCAAAACATCATATAGTAGGAACAATATAGGTCCATAAGCATTACAATAAGAATTTGTGCCCAGGAACACAACAAAGTAGAAAGTGAAACTTAAAACAAAAGCACTCATAGTTAAAAGTTTTATATTTATATTATTGATATATAATTTAACATATACATCAAATACAAGTAAAATTAAAAAAATGAGAAAATGGAAAACTTGGAAATTTATTTAGTGACGTATCTGCTCAAATCGCACTGGCCTCGATTATTATTTATTACAAAATCTTCATCATTGAGAGGAGCCGCTCTCATCTATGAAACTTGGTTCCTCATAAACTCAATTTGCTAAAAGATCGATATGGTTAAGATAAATAAGATTTATAAAACTGCTTATTCTATTAAAAGTCTTAGTAAACAAATAAAAATTAATTATAAAAAATATATTCAACTTAATAATATTAATAGCATATTTTTTCGAAACATTAAGTTATATTAAATAAAGATCAAATCATTCAATCTTTTTATGTTCCAATCTATTTCTCCTTTTCTGGAATGGATAAATTCAGATGTCATCTAATTCCTTTTGTACCCAATTGCGCTCACACATTGACTTAAATTTTGAATTGTAAACCTTTGCAATTCAAATTCACCAACCTTTGCAATTCAAATTCACCACTTTTGAACAATAAGAGTATCCTTACAATTAAAAAGAAGTAATGACTAATTTTAAACAAGTAATAAAAATGCAGAAATTTACACATGAATTAAATTTCTCTTTGACAAATTATAATAGGCATCCTAAAATCAACGCACGCATCCTTATATGCCTCTATTTGTGAGATAGAGAGATCTTGCATCATCTCATGTAAACACAATTACTTTGATAGTTGATAACATTTCCTATTAACTTTAACTTTCTTTGTAGAACTTGATCTAAAATAGATACTAAGATTAAAAATGCTCTAGAAGAAAATAACATAGAATATCGTCTTTCATTGATGACTGCAAGATATGGTATATACAACAATAACAACCCATTTTTTAGATTGACCTTGATTGCTTCCTTCCTTGTCTTCATAGCATCCTAAAAGTAGCTTCATTGTTGCCTTTTCATCACTATCAACCATACACAATACTCCTACTAAAGACTCATAACTTTCAATAACAAATTGAGATTGAGACCGAAATTCATGATCTCTAGCTATAACTCTAGAAACCTTCATCCATGTATTAAACCTAGTATACTGAGATACAACTCATTTATCACTTGCAAATATTTATGTCAGCTTCTTCTTCACTAGAACATAGTACTGAAATGATAAGAAATTAGTTTTAAATCTTGTAATAGCAGGACGATATAAATTCTTACCATTAGTGAAACTCTTTCCCATTAAATTTAGAACCCATGTATAATTATAGATGAACTTAGTCACTTTTTATTTGCTTTTTACACAGTTTCATCAATGATAGAAAAGTGTCTAGCATCTCTTATATTTTTGAACTTCAAGTTAATGCAATGTTTAGTATAGAGTAAAGGGTCTAATAAAAAGAATTATACCTACTTTGCAACATTTTTCTAGCTACTTTATAAGTATGAATTATTATAAGTGATGAACTGTACAATATTTTCAAGCCCAACTTCACAAATTCATTAAATATCTCAAACAGAGCATTAAAATTTCTTACAAGAGCATATGCATCAATGGATTTTAAAAACATAGCTCCCTAAGCTAAATAAACCAAACAATTGATAATAGGCTTATGTCTTTTATTTGTCCTACTATCACATATAATTGAACACCTATAAATTACCCAAGCCACTCTTTATATCTTTCAACATTTTGTTATTTACAAACGTTAAATATGTTCTAGACAACACAGCATTGTTCCATACTCTACAATTGAAAATCGGAGGTTAATGTCCATAAAGACATTAGTGGTTGAAGTACTATCCTGGATAAGATCCTAAAATATTGACATAATGTCAGTCTTTAAATAAAAATAAGCAACGTCAATAGTAGCAGCAAATTTTCCCTGATTTGCCATAGCTAATCTTCTGACCATAGACATATCATCTTCACACAGTTGGCTGTATATAGTTCGTAATTCTATTTTTAACATGCATGGAGCACTCGGATAAGGAATATGAAATAGACCACATGAAGAAACATGAGCCTTAAACCACTGTCCAGCTGCTAGAATAAATGAGGTAAAGTCATGATATTGATACATAGAAAGCATTAAACATACATATCCTCAAAAAGACCTAATCCAAATAACGTGTAACGCCCCCTATTAGGGGTTAGAATATTAAGGAATTTTAATGCATAGTATGCTTTGCATAATTTATTTATTAAATGCGATTAAATTGTGATAAGTGGCATACTTGATTGAGTGTCATGTGGTAGTGTTAAATAGGGAAACGTGTAAGACATGCAAAATAGCCACGTAAGTTAAGCAAAACCACATCTGTAGTTGGTGTTGTTCTTCATTCGATTAGGTTCAACATCGAAAACACCAAGTTGTATCTGTTGTGAATTTGGCATTTGAATCTTACATCAAAGTAAGAATTTCAGTTCATATAGAGAGTGTTTATTCTGTTTATCCTCGTTTTTGTTCATCCACCGAAAACTTCATTGATGGAATTTGAGCTGGACCAAGTAAGTAATTCTGATGATGTTTTAATGGTATTTTGTAATGCATGTATTAGATTGAAATACTTGTGATAATTTGAGTAAAATGAAAATGATGCAGAAATCTATGAGAAAGGAAAAATGCATCAGACGGTAGATAGAAAAGTGCAGAACAATGGAAATGTGCATGTTTTTGTCAGTTTTTGAATTGGATATGAATCTTGGATTTTGGTTCACTTGTGTTGAGTTGGAGCTAAAAATGAGTTGGAAGAATTGTCTGAAAGTTATTTGAGTTAATTGATGTGAGATTGAGCTTTTGAAAATTTACAGTAGAGAGAGGAAGAATAGTTGGAGTTCAGATTTGTAACTTTTGAAGTGTAAACTTGAATCTGATTTATGTTGAGATGGAATTTAGAGTTGGAAATGGTTGTAAGATGATGGTCTGTGATGAGAACGATCGTCCAGATGAACCTCACTAGTGTTCAGACCAACCCTGTTATCATCTCCAGACGATCACAAACAACCCTGTTATCTTCTTCAGACGATCGCCAAGTCAATCCGCCTATCGTCTTTAGACGATCGCAGACGATCAGACGCAGATGATCGCTAGTTTAGGCAGTCACACCCCGCGATCATTTTTAGATGATCGCAGCTCCGCTATCGTCTTCAGACGATTGCGACTTTGAAGATTGAGGGCTGATGCAACATCCTTCACTCTTTTGGCTATATCTCCTTCGTCTGACCTCCAATTGACTTGGGACTTGAACCATCGGACTCGTAAAACATTGATCTTCATCTCCACCAATAGTTATAACCATCTGAAATCATTCAGGAGAGGTTGATTGATGAATGTGGGACGGGTTTGACTAAGTGTGTTACCATCGTCTAACATTTTTGTCCTTATCTGTCACACCTAAAAGCCTTTTGCAAACTGAACAGCCTTGCTTCTTTTGACCATAACTTCTTCCTTAGACATCCAAATGTGATGATCTTTGATTTGGAGTAAACTAGAGACAAAAGGCTACAAATTTACTGAAGAGATTAAATTCTAATTCTGCCTCTAAGAATTTCAGAATCTGATTGGAAGTTGAGATAAGAATTCTGCTGAAGCTTAAGAACAGTCCAAAATCTTTTAAGTATACCTTTCAGTATACTAAACCAAATTATCACTGGAAACCTAAGACAAAGAGTGAAAACTTTCTAGAAGGAAGTATTACCTAATTACTTCACCTTGCTGATGGGAATAATTGAACAAAGTGGACCCGAAGGTGAATTGTGAAAGAAATCTGGATTGAGAGATTGAGTATGGTTTTACATGATCGATAATATGATAAGATTAAGGATAAGAAACCTAGATTTTTGATATGAACATGCATCATACATATTCAATATACATGAGTGTGCATAATTGAATTCCTATTTGTGCACAATAGTAATACATGTTTGTATTGAATGTTTTAGAGGAACCTTTAGAGTGACCGATTCCAGATATTACTGGGACTTTGAGGCATTAAAGTAACAGGTAGCTTTAGTAAGTAATTTAGATGGTCAATTTTGATAGTTTTGTTTTCACTGTTTTGTTGCTACTGATTTTGATCCATTGAATGATTTGCAAAGCTGTCTGATTGATATGTGAATTGAATTTCAGACATTTCTGTTTTGATTATGTTAAGTCCTAGTTGTGGGTAAATAGCCATGCCTAGAAGGGTCTGCAGCTGCTTTTGTGACACTTCGGTGTTTTTTGTTATCAACACTTTAGTGTCTTCTGTTATCGACACTTCGGTGTCTTCTGTTATTGGCACTTCGGAGTCGAGACTTCGGTCTCTTCTGTGTAAGTCCCGTTACCTGCTTCTGTAAATGGATTTAGAAGTCATCTGGTTTGTACTCTGATATCTATTTGGTTTTGTCATAAACTAAATTATGTTCTGATTCTGAAGGGTTTATACCCTCTAGTGTTCTGCAGTTCGGTTATTTATAAAAATCTGTTCTGAAATGCTTTCTGTCCAACTTATTGTTAAAGAAATCTTTGAATGCATGTTGATACTGTTTCATGATTCAGTGTGATGAGTTGTCAGTTTTTGTATAGAATAGTTATTACTCACTAAGCTATATGCTTAGCACGGTGGATTTGCCCCATGTAGGTTCAGAGAGATGGGTGTAGGGACTAGGACAAGTCAACCGCAATGGCCAAAGGAGTCTGAGTTTTGTTTTACTCAAATGTATTCTTGAGTTTGTTTTTGGACTTGTATATGATGTGTATGACTTTGGATTTTTGTTTGAAGGTTTGTAATAACCTTAATTCAGGCTAGTTTATGAAATTATGATTTATAACATATGTTTGTTTGAGATTCTGGAAATGCATGTGTGAAATGTTTCGTATGTTTTGAAATGTTTTGTATTCAATATATTATGTTGTTTGTGTGGCGCCCTGTACCCTCCTAGGGGGTATTAGGGTGCCACATCTTTTTGGCAATAGAGCATGGTTTAGGTGATTATGGTTTAACTAGCGCTTAACTATTGCTTCTATTGAGTGTACAAGTTCTGATTTGGCTTAATGTAGTGTCCCATGTTTTGTCCACAGAATTGATGATGGAAGGATCTCGCGATTCTGTTGATAAAGTTGCTGAGAGCAATCAGCCGGAGCAAACTCGTCCAGAAATATCTGGACCCTCTAGGGTCAATCGAGGTGAAGCTGGGATGCCACCTCCTCCTCCAACTCAGGGAGAGGCTTTGA
>JAOSBL010000008.1:31009736-31023122 GCA_027568915.1 Erythroxylum roraimae
AGTGAAGTGGTAAACTGATAGAATTTCTTAGACCAACATTCAAGCTGATAAGAGGTCCTTGTCTCAGCCAATTATCAAACCAGAAAGATATGAATACTTTCTTTTAGATAGGTTTCTTTGTTAAAAAAACTTCTATCCCAAGTAAATATTTTAAGCAACCAAGATCTTTCATTTCAAACTCTTTAGAAAAATGCTCTTGCAATGCCTTCCTTTCTTCAGGATCATTCCTTGTGACCACCATGTCATTCATATATATAGTAAGTGTAGTGGTTTTATCATGGCCCTTTTTAAAGACAAGGTATAGTCTGAATTGTTTTGGTGGTATCCAAAAGCTATTATGGATTTTGTAAATATTTCAAACCATGCTTTTAGAGATTGTTTTAGCCTATATAATGATTTCTTCAATCTACACACCTATTCGTTCTATCTTATTGTCACCACACATCTTAGTTGAAACTCCATATAGACTTCTTCACAGAATTCACTGTAAAAAAGGCATTTTGTTACATTAAATTGTTATGATGGACAATCTAAATTTGTAGCTAGGGATAACAATACTCTAACAATATTGAATTTAGTGATAGGGAAAATGTCTCTATATAATTAATTCCATAAGTTTGTGTGTACCCTTTTACCACTAATCTTACTTTAAATTGTTCAATTGTTCCATCTGCTTTATACTTTGTAGTGTAAATCCAATTATATCCCATTAACTCTTTTCCTAGTGGACAATTAACAAGCTCCCACAATTCATTCTTTTGCAAGGTGTTCATTTCCTTATTCATTGTAACTCTCCACTTTGGAGAAGTTAAAACTTCCTACATACTATTAGGAACAACTACAGTAAATATTGATTTACAAATGATTTATTTGATTCTAATAGGTCATTTGATATAAAATGACTCATAGGATATATAACTACACTTGAAATGTTAGGTTCATTGTTAGGCTTAGGAATACCTCTAGTAAAATGTTTTGGTAATAGTTTTCTTGGTGGATTAGGTTTTAGAATAGGAACATCCTTAGTAAACGATTGATGTGGCATATTAGTTAGGAACACAAACTCTTTAATTGATGGACTTACATCTTCTAGTTCAACCATTTCTTCATGATCTTTTGGTTAAACCAAGTTTCCTATTCCAAATGATCATTAGCATCATGATGCAAAGTTTCATTACTTATATTCAAATAACTAACATCATGCTCAAGAAATTGATACTCCCACTGAAATTGATGGTCTAAAGTTTGAATTTCTTTTGGTTCTCACCCTAAAGTTTATGATTAAGAAAGAAATACATTGTCTTCATGACAAACTATGTCTATTATTATAAACATACAGTAAGTTAGAGGATGATAACATATGTACCCTTTAATTTGTAGCATATATGAGAAACACTTACCATAAGGCTTGTGAAGCTAACTTGTGACTTTAATGTTTATGGATATATATAAATACTACACATCCAAAGACAAAGAGATAAATTTAGTATTGGCAGGGTGACTACAACCTTGTTAATAACTTCGAGTGGTGTTTGAAAGTCAATAGAGTGTGAGGATTTTGATTTATTAAATACAAGGTGAAGGAAAGAGCTTCTTCTCAATTAGATAATGACATATGGGCTTGAGTTAATGAGCACAAACAATTTTCAATAAATGTTTTTTTTTCTCTTAGCCAACCTATTTTTTGGACTCTATTAACATATATACAACAACAACAACAACCTAGTAAAAATCCTACTGAAATGCAGGATTTAGAGAGGTCCAGGAGTACGCAGCCTTACCTCTAACTAGTAGAGAAGTTGTTTTTGATAGACCGTAAGAAAAGGAGAAAAAAAGAATTTTTTTAGAATTATTTGAAGAAAACAAAAGCAAAAAATATAAACGAATAGCTGTATAAAAAAGCAATAAACTAAGATAAGAATAAAGAAATTTAAATTCAAAATAAAATAATAAAAATAAATAAGTAAATAAAATATAATAAATAATAAAGTACATTTAAAAGACATAAAAATAAAAATAAAAGATAAAATAAGTAAATAAACAAACAAACAAGGAAGAAGCTAAATAAATAAATAAAACAAATAAGCAACTGAAAGAGAGAGAAAAAAGAAAAAAATTAAACTAAAATAACTAAAAATACTTAATAATTCCATAGGCTTCTAAATAATGCTTTAGTTTAGAATAATGATATTATCCACTATCATCATTGCAAAGAACATGAATCTATGCATTTTATTGAATCTTAATGAATTTGTGAAATTTATGGAATATATAATAATTTCACTTCATTTTTGGATTTCATTAACCACAATTAAGTCATCTTAGTACAATCATCAATAAAGATAACAAACTAATAGGATTATCCTAAAAGTAGATTGAGCTTATATATCAAAATGAACAATCATAAATGATAAATAACTTTTTCTTAAACTTGATGGAAATGAATTTTGATGACTTTTTACCAATTCACAAATAGTACAACAGAAAGTAGAGACATCAATCTTTTTAAATAAACTGGAAAATAATTTTTGAGATACTTAGAAACTTGCATGCCTCAATCATTAGTGTTGCAACTAGATTTTGGCTTTATCCTTCTTCTTCATATTACAATCATCTATTACCAAAACTTGATGTAACTTGTTAGAGCTCTTTGAATGTAAATCCAAATTCCCTCTTCTGATACCAAAACCAAACATTTACTTTGTTTGGATGTCCTTAAAAAAAAAGTTAGGCTAAAAAATTATAGTGAAAGATAAGATTATTGTTATTTGAGAAACAAATAAGAGTTTATAATTTAAGTATGGGATAACCAAGACAAAATTCAAATTCAAGGTATTAAGAACCTTTCCCTGTAGTTGGGGCCTTATTACCATTGGCAATAGAAACAATTTTCTATAAGGATTGTTTAAGTTTTATAACCTATAAAAAATAAAATGAAATATAACTTGTAACACCATAATCAATTATCCATGCAATATTGCAAACAAGTGTAGAAATGTTAAACATCTTACTACCATTATTTGTAGTTTCTACTAATGGTGAAGTTAGTTCAGTAGCATCATCCTTTGTGATTGTTTCAATAATAATAGTAATTGAGATTCTCCTAGATGTGCTTCTTTGATTCTCACGGGGCTCGATTGTGATTCCACCAGTCTAGATTTGTTTTGAGTAATTATAGCTGCATCTTTATAATTTTCATAATCTTCTTTTAATGTTTGACAACAAATTGCCTCTTTTAAGATCAAAACATGACATTATTCTAGATTTGGATTGATTCCTTACGTAGACTTTCTCCACAAACATAATAGAAAAATTATCCAATCAACAAGAAATCTATGCACACCTAGTTTGTCAACAGAAAACCAATATAATGAAATAAGAATAGAAATTAATTAGGTACTAATTTGCAGTTAGAAGTTAAGGATAATTAACTCTAAATTAGAAACCTAACAATATATACATTTAAGTCCAGCCGACGAGGACGTCAGATACTTTTGATACGTAAGGTATGTTAGCCACTTAAGCTCTTATAGACTTACTTCTTGTTGGATAAAGAATTGGGGCATGATGGTGGCATGTACAGTAAGGGAAAGGTGAATGCTAAAATGACCACCATAAGCTGGATAGGTTGTCTTGGGCAACTTAGTGGGATGAGTCATATGGCAATTTGACGGGCAATTTTCTTTAGACAAGTTGTGCCTAGCCTTGACAAGAAGTTATCAAAACTATACAAAAATTTTGGACAGTCCACAAATCACTTAGCTCTATAGTGGATTAAGTTTAATAGCGATTATAGTTAGTACCTATTAAGAAACTCTTTCAAACAACATAATAGGTTGTTTCTATCGTAGTTGGAATGAAACAACCTTAAATAAGACATCCCCGATCTTCAATGATTGAATAGTTCTTATGTGCCTTTAATTATATCTTTCCAAAACTATTATAATTCTGACACAAGCCCTTGGTGATTGGTTGGTTGTTGAGGGCAACTTGTAGGGACTATCTATAATATATATAACTGCAGTGTCACTGATAAGTCTTTATGTGGAACCAAGTGGAAATGTAAAACTATTCTACGGAATCTTGTTGCAAGGGTTTTATAAATATTTAGTATCTTTTTCATGAAAAGCGTATCAGAGCAAAGAAAGTTAAAGTGTAACCTAATATGTTTTCGATTCCTACACACACACACATATCACACATATATATATGTGTGTGTATAAGAAATTAGTTTTTATCTATCTGTACAATAAGGTAGGTTTTCACATCAATCTGTAACAGAAAGGACACATGATGATGAATTTCACAAAACCACAGATATGCTCGGATGTGCCAGGTAACAGGTGCACCCTACGGACTGGTATCCCCATGCATGTTAACAACGTCTCTTCACACAAAGAAAATATTGATCGAAATTCCTTGTTTAGACTTTGTTGAACATCAGAAATTGCTGGAATATGAAGATATATGGCTGAGTGCTTGGCTTTATGTTTAGCTCCACCTTGAGGGCTACAAGACTATGCCTGGCCTTTTCTTCCCTAATTTCCCAATCACAGCAACTTGCAAAATTCACTATTTACTTACTTTGCAGTTCTTAATCTGTAAAAAGAGAGGACATAAGTGATATAAAGTAAGGAATTAAAGAGGGACAAATTCCAAGCTGGTGTTCTGTTTTGTATATAATAGCATGATTTAAGAATTAAGGTTGAAAGACAAATTGGAGGACACTGATAAAGATGGTTAAACTCTAGGTCATGTTGGAAGGAACTGATATAGATCACATACACATCAACGAAAGCAACATTTGGTGGACTTTGGGCACTTTTAATTTGATGGAAGCAAAGGAAACCCCAAGACTTATCAAGGGTTGAACTGCTGTATTTATTGTGAAGCCTTAAACATTGTTTCTTTTTGTATTCTTTTATTTGTTTTTAAAATTGGCCAATCAGCAAAAGCATTTGCTTTTTGCTTGTAGGTTAATGTCAGACATAAAGTTTATAGTAGGTCTCCATGTTAATTGTAAATATATGTGTATAAGGAAAGACTTGTTCATGTGTATAGATGTTAGCTCTAACTTTATGCCATGCACCACAGATTCCCTATTACAAGTGTAGGAGCTCCATAATAAGCAATCTCGATTACGTAGTGTGATCCCACCACAAAGGACAGATAGCGATGGTTTGCTTTACTATGTTCATCTCTCTCTCTGATAAGCATGATCCACATCTCTCTTTGGGACGAGCACTAGATCCACAGCTTCACAAAGAAAACTTATATGTGAAGAAACAGACTCCCACTCCATTCAACCCTAATTATATAATAGAACAAAAAGAGAGCAAAATAAAAAAGAGTAGAATGAGGATAAAAGAAGTAAAAAACATAGATTAGAACAAAAGCCTCCCCCTATTTTTCATTCACCTTCACCTTTAATTCTCTTTTCTCTTGCTTTCTTGGCTCTGGTATTCTTCTTGTGTGATTCTCCACCATATTTTCTTTCCTAAAGACCCATCAACCTTTATAAAAGAAGAAAAAGATCAAAAGATAACCATGGTGTTCTCTTCAGTTCCAGTCTATTTAGATCCTCCCAACTGGCAACAGGTATGGTTTCTTTTAATTTTCATCCACAAACCTTCTCCTACTCTCTCTAAAAAGAAAAAAAAAAGGCAAAGCTGAAATCACGATGAAGAAACATATCAAAAAGATGATTATTCCTATTACTTTGTTGAATATACCAGATAAAATTTCTCTATTTTTGATATGAGAGATTTGTGACAATTTTTGTTCTTTGCAGCAACCAAATCAGCAACTAGCTGCTAACCATGAAAGTCTCCATCTTCCACCTCTTCCACCACTCCCTCATGTTGGAGGCGGCAGTGGGGGTCGCGCTGGTTCGATTAGGCCTGGCTCCATGGCAGATAGAGCCCGGTTAGCCAACTTACCCCAGCCAGAAGTAGCACTAAAGTGTCCGAGGTGCGATTCTTCCAACACCAAATTTTGCTACTACAATAACTACAGCCTTTCTCAACCACGACACTTTTGCAAAACTTGTCGACGATACTGGACTAGAGGGGGTGCCCTTAGAAATGTTCCTGTGGGAGGTGGGTGTAGGAGAAACAAGAAAAACAGAAGCCAAAGTAGCTCAAAGTCTGCAGCGTCTGGTGAAAGGCAAGTAGGTTCAAGATCATCCAACTCCACAGATGTAATATCCTCAGAGAATATTATTGGTCATTCGACTCATCAGCAATCAACTCAGCTTCCATTAATGATTCTACATAATCTGACTGAATCTGGTGCGGGGAATTTTAGGTTAAACTTTGGTGAAATTCAGGGTCAGATTGGAGGAACAAATGGTGCTAATGGACAGACCGACATGGGATTTCAGCTTGGAAGCAATCCAGGGATGAGTAGTGGCATTTTGTCAGCAGGAGAAACGCAACAATTAGGTTTGGATGATCCACCATCCACAGGCTTGTACCCATTTCACAGTAACAGTGTTGAACAATCATCTTCAGTAGTTGGTGAAACCCACCTTCTTCGACCAGTGAATCCAAGCTCAAGGGTTTCCCATTTGGCTAATGTGAAGATGGAACACAACGAGGGTTTGAGTTTAGCGAGGCCATTCTTTGCTCTACCCGAAAATAATCAGTTCTGGAGTGGCAATACGTGGACAGATTTGTCAGGTTTCAACGCTTCCTCCAGTAGCCACTTCTTATAATGCCTGCTTGGCTGGAGGGAACTGATCAGCGGAAGATGATAACAACACTTTATCTCTTGATATGAACAATAGTTAGCCACGATTGAGAGAAAGTAGCATGCATTCTCTGCCAAACCAACTTGACCTGGAAACTGTTTTCATCCCCGAAATTGCAAGAGGTCTTAAACGAAGCACCTGGTTCCTTATAACAAAACCACCTTATGCTTTAGATATCTTTGTTTTATAGTTCGTTTGAGTTGTGTTTTCCGTCTGTATTGTATGGCTTGTTTAAGTGTGGCTAAGGTTGTTCTCATCTGACATGAAGATCTAGTATTCACATAATTTGTTTCCTTTCCTCATGCATCAATCAGTATCGCCATCACAAATATTTCATTGGGATCTTAATGAGCAGTGGGAAATGGTTAATGCATATGGTTCTTCACGAAGTAACTTTGCGTGATTAACAGCTTGGAACTTCTGCTGTATCGCCCTATACAAATTTGTCAATGAATTCATGTGGCGAACCAATTAACTAGTTTGGCTTATCGGCTGATCCATTCTAGAATTAGTGACAATGAGAGCTGCTGCAGAACTCGCTGCTAGTCTCAGGAATACTTAGTGCTCATTTAGTCATTTAGTTGATACGATCAGTTCTTAGTCTCCGTAAACTCTATGAAGTTGAAATTATCATCACTGATGTCTAATGAAGTTTCTACTTTGTTATTCTTTTAGTTCAGTAGACTGGCAGAGAAAATGATGTTTTGTGAAGACCAGCATGGGAACACTCGCACATTTCCCATATTTTCCCTATTCCTCGATACGTTGCAAAACTAGATGCCCAGAATGCTCGTTGTTGTCTCACATGCATACTGCAGAGGGGTGGGTTATCCGTATGGGAATGTACTTCCTTTCAGAGCCTTCACTCCCCTCCCCAAGATATCTTATTACCATGCTTGACGCTTCACTAGCGTACATTTTTAAATGATATCGTAATGATGTAGAAATGTCGACGCACTTATTTATATACATGCATGTGCGTGATTCTTCATGTCCTTGCAGTGAACTGGGTGGGAGAGAAAAGTTTGAAGTAATCAGTGACAACAATCTAAGAAAACACCAACAGTTTCACTGCCCCTCAAAACCATGCAATTCCATTTTCGACCAAACCTAAGCGGGAGTGTTTTCTAGAAATTTCGTCACAAAAAATTATGAGAATTGAAAACTTTCTGGTCAAAAGAAGGGAAACCCTTTTGAACTATTGTTTTCAATTTGTTGAAGCCCTCTTTGTTTCTTTTTTCACATATCTGTCGCTTTCTCTCACAAAGAAATCATAAAACAAAAGGGTTCCTGAAATGCAAATCTACCAAAGATGATGATTACAATTAACAAACCAACCGAGCAGGGCTTTCGTGTGTGGTCTCATAAATATAAAAAAAGAAGAGAAAGGAATTGATTATTTGCTTTATTAATGACCAAGACAGCCTCGCAGTAACGAATAAAGCAAAGCTAATCAGAACAGAAAGGCAAAGCAGCCATTGTCTCTCTCTCTCTCCCTTTCTTCATTATAGTGAGATGGTCATTGGACATGGAAAGTGAAACTGAAAACAGTTAATTGGTGCAGAGAGGAGAGGAATGCGTACAGGTATAGTTATGCAAAATGGGGTAGCAATAAAGCAGAGAGGAGAATGACATAAAAAGAGGATCCGAGTGATAGCTCTTGCTTTCCTTTCCTTACCTTTCCTTGGCATGTGTTGATATAAACACGAAGAAGAGCAATCAAAGGGCAAGCCTTGGAAATCCACGCTGTAATGTTTTGTTCATGTTTTATCGTGACAACAAAGACTGACGTGGATCAAATGCTCTCCCTCTCTGTGCGTGAGTTTTTGCCTTCCACTTTTCCCAGCTCCCTCAGCTTTCTTCCTCTTTTTGACCGTCTCTCTCTCTCTCTCTTGTCAACTTCTAAATACAAGCCTATGTACATTGATTGTCGATATCATTGAACCACAGTACTGGGTTTATCAAGGACGTGATATATAATAGAATGGTAATTATATATATATATATATATAGTAAGAAAAACATGAAGGAGTTTTCGTAAATAGATATCAACTTTAATAGTTAACCCGTCAATATTCTTTTTCATCATAAAAAACTTAAGTGTTAATTAATGTATTTCAACATTAACGAAACGGATGTATGCTTTCAATTCATCCAATAATACTTTGACATCAAACAAAACATAAATAGTTTCACATATGCAAATCTTTAGTCCCATTTCGAAATGATTTTATAAGTTGCTGGAAAGAAACATGACATTTTGTGTTGTTGTAGCTGAAAATATAAATGCCATGGCATTTTCTTTATTATTATTATTATCTCTTTTTAATTTAAAATTTCTCTATTCATCTTTTCAATTGATCTCTTAATTACAAAGAAAAATTATTTGAATTTCTTAATTTAAATTAATGCAAAAGGTTTTTAGATTTATGAATGCGTTTTTTTTTAATGTGAATCACTAATGAAAATAACCTTTCTCTATTTTAAATTTTCTCAAGTGAATTTAATTTGGTTTATAGAACTGTCCCATAAAATCTCATCACACAGGATCTTTTAGTAACATTCTAAGTAACAAACTTAAATTTAATCATTAAGAATTAAATAAAAGCCATAAGGGTATATTATGATGCTCATTTAACCTCTAGTGTCTCATACAAATAAGCTGAGATCTTATGACTTATATTAATCCCCTTATATGGTTGATTTTATATACATAGTAGAGACATCCGTTACGATATTAACTCTTTTATGTTTTATTGGCCCTTGAATTTTTTAATTATTTTATTATTAGGCATGATTTAAATTAATGTTGAGGTTTTGAGGGATTAATGATTATGTTAATGTGAGTAAGATTTTGTGACATAGGTTAATTGAATTAAAGGGTTAAGGTGGTAAGATTGCATAAGGGATATTTTTGGAAGATCACTCAAGGTAAAAAGGGACATAAGTTATAAAGGAAGGGTAAAGTGGACTTTTAGTTTTTATTAAGGGTAAAATGGGAAGAAAGAAGTGTTATTTTCTTCCTAAAGAGGGGGAAAAGAAAATGGAAAGGAAGGAAGTGAAATAACAAATCAAAGAGAGAGAGAAAAGAGATTTCGGTGTTTGAGAGGAAAGAAGAGAGTTGAGCTAGGGTTTCATCTTTTCTAAGCTTTCTAGAGAGATTTTGAGGCTCTACAAGAAGGTAAAAAGGTAGAGAAAGATAAGAGCTTTTTTTGAAACCAAACATCTCTTCATTTGGTGAAGGTTTAAGGTAAGAACATTTTAAATGCTTTGGATTTTGGAAGGGTTTTGGTTCATGAAGCTTAGAAAATGCATGGGTTTAAGTATTCTAGAACCAATTTTAGTGATTGTGCTTTAAGGGATTTTCAATTGAAAACCCATTAGAACTTGGGATTTTTGTCTTTGAAAAGGGAATCAAGAAAGACAAGAGGAGCAAGAGGAGAGGCACATTTAAGCAACATTTAAGTAGGAAATTCAAGGTTGGTTATATTTTTATAATTAAGTAATGAGCCATTAATGTCTCTTTCAAGAAATGGAAATAAATGAGTTTCAACTACTTCTATAATGTGCATTTATTGTTCTTTAAATGCTTTGAAAATGTGCTACATGTTGTGTATATAAATTTTATTTGATTTATGAAAATGACTTTGAAAAGGTATCAAGCTTAAGAAATCAAGTTTCCGAAATGTGCCTTTTTGGGCAATATGCTTTACAAGTCATAAAATACATGTTATGTGGGTTTGTAGTGGTCCCTTAAGTTAAGTTAAGTACACTTTGACAAAAAGGCTTCTCCCACCTGCCTGCTAGTGGAATGGAACTCCTTCATAACTCCCATAAGTTCACGGCTATGCAAGACCATTATATGGAAATACGTAGTACGTTCTGTTTTTGGATCCACCCGAACCATTTTAATATGCTTATGTGCTCAGATAAGTTGTAGGGAGCAAGAACCTTTTTCAAGATTGATCTCAGGTCAGGCTATCATCAACTCAGAATCAAGGAGTCTGATATAAGCAAGACAGCCTTTAGGACTCGATATGGGCATTGCGAGTTCCTAGTCATGCCATTCAGACTGACCAATGCTCTAGCTGCTTTTATGGATCTTATGAATAGGGTCTTCAGGGAGTATCTGGATCAGTTTGTTATAGTGTTTATCGATGACATTCTGGTTTATTCTAAGAGTGAAGAGAAACATGAGGAACATCTTAGGATAGTGTTGCAAACATTGAGGGAGAAGGAACTTTATGCTAAGTTCAGCAAGTGTGAGTTTTGGCTTCACGAGGTAATATTCCTTGGACATGTAATTTCTAAAGATAGGGTACATGTTGATCCGAGAAAAATTGAAGCAGTGGTGAATTGGCATACACTCAAGATAGTGACAGAAGTGAGGATTTTTCTGGGTTTGGCATGTTATTATAGGAGATTCGTTGAAGGATTTTCTATGATAGCTGCTTCAATGACCAAGTTATTGAGGAAGAAGCAGAAGTTTATCTAGAGTGATGAATGTCATAAGAGCTTTGAGGAGCTCAAGCACAAGTTAACAAGTGCTCCAATACTGACCCTGCTTGTGGGAGATGAGGGTTATACAGTTTAAAGTGATGTTTTAAGAAAGGGTTTGGGTTGTGTGTTAATGCAAGGAGACAAGGTGATAACTTATGTTTCAAGGCAGCTAAAGTCTTATGAGCTGAATTACCCGACCCATGATCTGGAGTTAGCAGCAATAGTTTTTGCCCTGAAGATTTGGAGACATTATCTGAATGGGGTTCAAACGAGGATTTTTACAGATCATAAAAGTCTCAAGTATTTATTAAGCCAAAGGGAACTGAATTTGACACAAAGAAGATGGTTAGAGCTAGTTAAGGATTATGATTTGTTGATTGAGTACTATCCAGGAAGGGCAAACGTAGTGGCGGATGCTTTGAGTAGGAAATCCTCAATAGCCCATGTTCAGACAGTTTATCTGCCGTTATTAGAAGAGATGGCTAAGCTTAGGATAAGTTTGAAGCAGGAGGAACCTGAATGTATTATTGCTACTTTCAGAGTGAGACCGATACTCAGAGAGAAGGTTAGGGAATTACAAGCACAGGATGCAAAATTAAGCAAGCTCCGAGAAGAAATTAAGAATGGCAAGAAATCTAAAGTGGTAGTGAGGGATGATGGACTCATGACTGTAGGAAACATATTTTGTATCCCAAATGTCAAGGAGGTGAAGGATGAGATACTGGATGAGGCACACAATGCGCCTTATGCCATGCACCCAGGTAGAACCAGGATGTACAGAGATCTGAAAGAGCATTTCTGGTAGAAAGGCATGAAGAGAGATGTAGCAGAATATGCAAGTAAGTGTCTAGTGTGTCAGCAGATCAAGGCTGAACACCAGGCTCCTTCAGGCAAGTTAAGGCCATTGTCCATTCTTGAGTGGAAATGGCAACGGGTAACTATAGACTTTCTGATGGGTTTGCCCAAGATTAGTAGGAAGCATGATGCCATATGGGTTATTGTTGATCGGTTGACAAAGTCAGCCCATTTTTTGGCAATTAAACAGACTGATTCTCTGCATGTGCTAGCAAAGAAATATATCAATGAGATAGTGAGACTGCATGGGATTCTAGAGTCTATAGTTTCTGACAAAGATCTTCTATTTACTTCAAGATTTTGGTAAAGTGTGCAAGAAGCTCTAGGGACCAAGTTGAATTTTAGCACTACTTTTCATCCCCAGACAGATGGTCAATCTGAGAGGACTATTCGGACCCTTGAGGGAATGCTCAGGGCACGTGTGATAGATTTCAAAGGAGCTTGGGATGTGTATTTGCCATTGGTCGAATTTGCTTACAACAATTCGTACCACTCGAGTATTCAGATGGCCCCTTATAAAAAATTGTATGGAAGGAGATGTAGAACTCCGATATGCTGGGATGAAGAAGGAGAAAGGAAACTAATAGGGCCAGAGTTACTTCAAATGACAGTGGATAAGGTCAACTTAGTTAAGAAACGACTTAAAGCGACTCAAGATAGAATGAAGAGCTATACTGATGCATACCGAAAGGAGATGGAGTATGAAGTCGGTGAGAATGTCTTTCTTACGACATCTCTTTAGAAAGGAGTCCTGAGGTTTGGCAAGAAGGGCAAGTTGTGCCCAAGATATGTGGGTCCTTATGAAATTCTTGAGAGAATTGGACCGCTAGCCTATAGGTTGGCGTCACCACTGAAATGATCACAGATTCATGATGTCTTTCATGTTTCCATATTGAGGGGATATAGATCTGATCCCTCCCACATCATTCAGACCGTTGAAGTTCAGTTAAGAGATGATTTGACTTATGAGGAGACTCTAGTGGAGATTTTAGACACTAAAGAGAAAGTACTCAAGAACAAGATAGCTCAGTTGGTAAAAGTTCTATGGAGAAATCATTCTATTGAAGAGGCCATGTGGGAGCCCTTGGAGGCCATGAGGGAAAAGTATCCACAACTCTTCAATGGTACAGGTAAGAATTTCGAGGACGAAATTTCTTTAAGAGGGGGGAGAAATGTTGGCCCCGAATTTTTTTATTTTATTAGTAGGCATGATTTAAATTAATGTTGAGGTTTTGAGGGATTAATTATTATGTTAATGTGAGTAAGATTTTGTGACATAG
>JAOSBL010000008.1:31041343-31052245 GCA_027568915.1 Erythroxylum roraimae
TTTTTCGGTCGCTATTTCCAACGGTTTTCAATACCGTCGGTATTGATCGGTCGCAAATCTTGAATTTCCTTGTAGTGTTTGATCCAACCATATTTTTGTTCCTTAAAATTTCTTTTATAGATTCATCATGTAACAATTCTTGTAGTTCAGTCTAACTTACACTAATTCTATTGTACCTTCTTCTGCTATAAATCTATCAATTCCTTCATATAATTCTTCATCTGCTTAGTCGTTAGAACCTCCTTAACCCACTCCTCAATGTACTAATAGAGTAAATCACCCTTTTGCATGACTTTAAAATTTTTATGATTACTCCACTATAGTTTTTATTATTCCTTAATGGCACCCAAGAGGGAGGGATAGATTGGGTTTTAAAATTTTTTAACAAATTTTCTAATTGATGTAATCAATTAACAACAATCAATATAAATAAGTATGACAAAATCGCTTAAAACTTAATCAAATAATTGAACAATAATTTAAAGAGGATAGGGAGGAAAGAATGTAAATTGATTTATAGTGGTTTAACAAACATCTCTTGTCTATGTCCCCTCCTAAGAATCTTCTTCAAATTTCATTTAATTTTTCTTTCAAGGAGAAGAACAACCTTTATATAATTTTTCTCGGTAAAGAGCAACTTTTCTTACAATCTTCTTTTAAGATAAAGAGGAACCTTAATCCCAATCAAAACAATCTTAAGTATAATATTCAACTCTCCAATAGAGTATTATAACTTAAAAATATCGTACTTATTTATTTGATAACTCCAAAATGGCTCACTCACATAATTATGACACAATAATGGTTAAACAATTAAAAAACTCTTTCAAATGTGATTATATAATACCCAAAACCTTCTTGAAGATAAATCAATAAGTAAACACATATTTATAGTGTTTTAGAACCCAAAATAGTCATCAAAGCCGAAAACTAGCCATTATAATGCTCTATATAGTACACTATGTATTTACAACACTAGATTCCCTACTTGTTAGAACACTAGTTGACTAGTACATATATTGGTCAATGTGACATATTGTTCAACCAATACATCAACCAATCTTGATACAAACTCTCGATACAACAAATTTAACAACTTTAACCTCTATTGGATGACCACTAACCCATATAGACCGACCAATTATCCCAAAACATGATTTAACACATTCAAATGCTCAAACTTAATTTTATTGATGTAAACATAAATTAAAAACCTCGCAAATATTTTCTGTTTATTATTTTAAAGATAAAGAGGATTTTGTATAAAAATCAAAAGCTTCAATGCCTATTGATGAAGTAAAAGACACATATAATGAAGTTAAATGAAATGTTTATATATAATAAGCTTTTTGGATCATCAAATTACAAATAATGATACAAAATGTAAAATAACCTTGATAAGCCTTGATCTTCTTTTGTTCTTGTTTTGATCTTCATTTTATCAACTGTAAACTTCAACTTCTCTTATTCAACTTTGTACACTATCTTTTGGAGTTTATGACTTCATTTGTTCTAATATTTCTTTTCATCAAAACAATAAGCACAATAGTAGTGATTTTGTTTTATTATCATCAAAATTTTAATTGAAACCTCCCTTGGTTCAACAATTTCCCGCTTTTTGATGATGGCAAAATACTTGTGATATTAGAGAACAACAATAATAAAATGAAGCATGCAAATAAATATCAAGATAGTGATTAGCTCCCACATAATCCATGAATAAGATATAATTCAATATGAAGAGCATAATCCAATATCAAGAACAAAAGATATGTTCAAATTCAAAAAAAGATCCACACATGAAGATAACATAAATTTACTCAATTATATCATATAAAGTGTAAGAAATTTTAAAAAACGATAAATCAGTCTCTCTTTTTAAACATTATTACTCCCCCTAAATCTAATATCACTAAAATTTCTCCCCTTCTTAAAATCATAAAAAGAAATCTATTAACTAAAAAAATATAATATAAAGTGTGATATGTCAAGTTAACTTGGCTAAAAAGATGAATTTCATCAAGATTACCAAACTTTATCACTAAAGATTGCTATTGAATATTTAACGAGGTAAAACAAAAGGCCAAATTTAATAGAGATATCCCTAATTGTGTTTAATTTGAAAAATCATTATTTCAGTAATGTGCCTAAGTTGAAAGATTCAATTAAATCACCAAGTGCAAGTTTTAATAAAATTAGATGTTGGAATTGTAACAAACAAAATCATAATTGCAATATCCTATAATCAATTTTATAAAAGAATGTATAGTTTTAAAAGCTCTAAAATTTCAATATAGAAATATGGAAAAGTGCCCAAAGTACCAATTTTGAAAAAATTAAAGATTTTTTGATATAATTGAAAGGAAAAAAACTTAACTTATTTTATAATTTAACCATAAATGCATCAAATTTGAAAAAAATAATTCTCAATTTAAAGATAATTTTGAAATTTTCTATTATGAAATTCAAGAATGTCAATTTTTCAATTTGATGCAATCTAATGAGATTTTTATATAATAAGGGAAGTTTTTTTAAGGAAAATATTGAATTGTTTGAGGTTTTGGAGGATAAAATATGAAAATAAAAGAAAAGATAAGGAGATAGCCCTTAGATCATGAAGACTGGTCGACCAGAGTTTGTCTTGAATGGGATATACGGAGCAATTTTAAACAGACGAGCAAAAAGCTAAAATTTTGCTTTGAGCTCTCTACATTAGTTGACCATAGAGTTATATTGATCGACCAATGACTAAAGTAGTCAACTAGTATATGAATTCATTTTATTTACAAACTCACTTACAAAAAGTTTCTTAGACAAGGAGATATTGGTTGACCCCTCTAACATATTGGTTGACCAATGTGAGTAACTTGACAACCAAAACTTTGACTACAACATTTTACAAATTCACTCGAGCTATAAAAATTCTAAAAAAGGGGGACATTGGTCGACTACATTAGGAAACTGGTAAACCAGTGTTCTAAAAAGCAAAAAAAAGAAAGCTTTAAAACTCAAATTTAAACATCAAAACACTTAATAAGTCGTAGAAACATTAATTAAGGATTATCATAAACCTAAAGATGACTTGGTTACACAATATCAATCAAGAAAACAAATGAGGTCTTTATCATATAAAATTTCTATCACACATATCTAATTCTCTTCTAAGTTAGAAAATTTTATCCTTATTCGAAGTTTTAGAGAAATAATTACCTAATTAATAAAAATTCTAATTTAGTGTCCTCATTTTGTACAATAATTTCTAAGTCTAGGTACTCAGGTTCACACTTCAAAAATAATTCTTAAATATCTTATTCATAATTCAAACACAAACAATCATCACTAAGGATATATTCTCAAATTAATACATAAATGCATGTTATCACATATTTCTAAATCATGAATCAATAATTACCTCATGTTAAATATTACTTATGAGAGGTTTGAATGACTATTCTTCTTTTGAGTTTATAATCCATTGTGGTTTCCTATCTTTTTTATCTCTCTCTCTTGGTTCAACAATTGTCTCATTTGAAAAGTCTTTGATGGCTAAATTCTCCACATCCTACAATAATATCTTCTAGACTTTCTTGGAGCAAAGAAGGTTAGATTCATTATGATAAAGTACATAAATTTCTTATTAAAACCCAATTTAATAACTACTATCTCTACTATATACCATTTGCTCTTTCTTTTCTAATAGCCTTATAAACTAAATTAATCAATGTGTTTTAGAAACCCAAATAAGCTTAGTTCCTTGGTTTTTAGTTCCTTTTTCTTTTCAACCCACACTTTCAAAAATTTGTTTGAGATTCTTTGTTTAAGAAAAAAAAGTATCAACATGCCCATCTTTACCACAAAAGTAACATACCATATTCTATGAATGATGATGATACGTATATGCATTTTTATGTGTATATGCATAATGAGGAAACTTTTCTTTAGGTAGTTAAATATTGTTTAACGTTTTTTAAAGTAGTTAAATGTCATATGATTAAATGCATGAAGCCTCCTATGAATGAAAGCTTGATGTATGTTTCTTTAAGGCTTAAAAGGATACGAGAGGGTTTTCACGTTATTATTAAAGTTTTGTCTATCCTTCCCTTAATAGTATTAAACTTTATGTCTAGATTATGAGCCATATATAAATGCTTACATTTAAGATTAGTCCTAGTGGATGTGAAATGTGTATGCATATTATTAGATGTGGATGCTCTATATTCATTTGTCATATTAGGAAATGGTTCTTTACTATGCAAATATTTTCCCTCGATAAAAGTGATTTAGAATTGCCTTCACTTTCATGGTTATATCATATTCCATACCTATCGTTGTAATGATTTTAAGCTCCTAGTATGTTTTTTTAGTTTTTCACTCCCTTTAGTAAACTTGGACAAATAATCCTTAAGGGAATCTACCTCCTTTTTCAATGTTTCATTATTACACCTTAATCCATCTAAGTTATGGTTGTCATTAATAATCACATTTTTTTATGCTTTAATATCATGCAATTCTAAATTCACTTTTCAGCTTTTCGTTCTCACTCATACTTGCATTTAACTTTTCTTGGACTTCCTTGAGTTTGGAAGACAATTTCTTCGCTTTTTTACTTATGATTTCTAAACTTTCAACTCATTCATTATAAGATCAATATCATTATCAAACAAGTTAGGGTTAGATGTTAACTGAACATTGTCCATAATGGTAAAGCATGTACGAGCTATCTCTTCTTCTGAATGTTTACTTTTAGATTTACTTATGTTGTCCTCAGTTGATACTTTAACTACTTTCTTCTTGTCCTTATTCTCCTTCTTATAGTTTTTCTCATACTTCTTATTATCTTTGAGATAAGGATATTATGACTTTATATGGCCGATTTTTTTGCATTCAAAGCAAGTAATATTGGAGGATTTACATTTTAAATTATTTTTACCATCCTAAAGTCCTTTCTTTTGGAGAATTTCTTCTTCAAGGCTTCTTGAAAATTTTAGTGATTTAACCATTGTCTTCTTCATTGCTTTCACTAACTGACGTCTCTTCCTCTTTGCTTGATTCTTCCTTTGAGGCTTTAAATGCTAAATTATTTTTCTTAGAGAGCGTCATTTCTTCTTATGTCTTTTAGAGCCTCATTTTGTATATGATGAGAGATCCAATAAGTTCCTCCAATGGTAGTGTTGTTAGGTCCTTAGCTTTTTGTATAGCTGTCATTTTAGCTTCCTACATCTTTGAAAGTGACCTAAATGTCATTTCAATGTTAGTATAGGTCTTCCAAGACCTTTGAGAGAACTGATAATTTCAATAAATCTAATATACATGATATATATGTTTTCATCATACTTTATTTAAAACAATTTCTATTGATGTGTTAACATGCTTATTTTTCTCTCTCACTTGATTGGTTCTCTCATGTGTAACTTCTAAAGTATGCCAAATTTTGTGAGTTATTACACACATAGAGACCTATTAAATTCATTTATTCTTAATGCACAAAATAGGATATTTATGACCCTATTATTCAAGGAAACTATATGCCAAATTTTGTGAGTTATTACACACATAGAGACCTATTAAATTCATTTATTCTTAATGCACAAAATAGGATATTTATGACCCTATTATTCAAGGAAACTAATCTATTATCTTGAGGTTTCTATTATTCCTTTAATTTGTGTACCTTTTATTGTTTACCAATTTCGTAGGAATAAATGGACCATTTGACACTATTTCTCATAGGTCTACACTCCCATTATAGTTTTTCAATAAAGGTAATCATTGCCTTCAAAGAAAGGTAGTCTATTAATGCTTTGTCCCTCTTTGTTGAATGATGATAAAGATGCTCCTAAATATGCCATTATGTTCTTTTCTGTAGGATTTCATTAGAAATATTAGCATAAAGACCCATTCTGATACCACTTGTTAGTCCCTAATGGCACCCAAGATGGAGGTAAATTGGGTATTCACAAAATTTAACAATTTTCTAACCAATTTACTTAATTGACAGCAATCATTATAAATAAGTATAAGGAAATTACTTAATATAAATTAATTAAATAATTGAATAATAATTTAAAGAGAAAATGAAGGAGAGAATGCAAACTGATTTATAATGACTTGACAAACAACCTTTGACTAATTCACTTCCAAGACTCTTCTTAGAATTCCACTATAATTATTCTTTTAAGGTGAAGAATAACCTTTGTGCAATCTTTCTCGATAAAAAGGAATCTTTCTTACAATCTTCTTCCAAAGTAAAGAGTAACCTTAATCTCACTTGGAACACTCCCTAAGTACAATATTCAACACCCTAATAAAGTATTATAGCTAAAAAATACCTCACTTATTCATTTGATAATTCCAAAATAGCTCACTCATATAAATATGACATAATGATGCTCAAATAATTGAAAATCTCTATCAAATGTGAGTATACAACATCCAAAACCTTATTAATGCTAAAACCAATGAGAAAAAACCTATTTATAGTGTCTTGGGAACTAAAATAGTTGTTGAAGCCAAGAACTAGCCATTACAATAGTTATATATAATGCATTAGTCGATTAGTATACATTTATAGCATTAGATTCACTAGTCATTTGAACATCAGTCAATTAGTACACATATTTGTTGATCAATATGGCATATTGGTTGACCAAAACATTAACCAATATTGCTATAAACTCTCAGTACACCAAATTTAGTAACTTAAAACTATATTGGTTGACCACTAATTTATATAGGTCGACCAATCACCTAAAAATATGATTTTAACACCTTCAAATGCTCAAACTTAATTCGATTAAGTCAAATATGAATTAAACACTTCCCAAAATATTCCTCGAAGCTTATTTTAAAGATTAAGAGGCTTTTATATAAAAAATAAAGAAGCTCCAATACCTTTGGAAAATGAAAAGACTCTTATAACGAAGCGAAATTAAATTTTTATATTAGCCTTTTGGATCATCAAATTAACAAAATGAGATTACAAAAAATATATAATAACCTTGATGAGCTTTGATCTTCTTTGTTCTTGTTTTGATCTTCATTTTTTTAGTTGTAAACTTTAACTTTTCTTATTCAATTTCATACATTATCTTCTTGAGTTTATGGCTTCATTTTGTTCTAAAATTTCTTTTCATCAAAATAATAAACACATTAGTAGTAATTATATTTTGCTATCATCAAAACTTAAATTGAAACCTCTTTTAGTTCAACATTCTCTTTTTATCAATCTGATATTTATTGCAAGACTTTTTGACATTTTATGATAGAAAGTAATAACAGAAGAATTATAGGCATTTACTAGCATTTATGCTTGGGACATGATTGATTTACCTTCAGATAAGTTTGTTATTGATTGCAAAAAGGTCTATAAAATCAATAATTGAGTTTTGGTTGAATGATATAAGGCACGATTGGTTATTAAGAGCTTTGACTAGTAATATGTTATTGACTAGGAGGAGACATTTTCTCCTGTAGTCCATTTAATCTTATCCTATATTCTTATAACAATTACTATTAGTAAGCATTGGTCGTTATTATAGCAATATGTCAAAAATACATTCCTCAATGGCAATTTTACATAAGAAGTATATAAACCCCACTTGGTTATGCTCATCTATTTAATAAAGTTTCTCGTCTTCACCAAGTTTTATATAAACTAAAACAAATCCTTCAAGCATTGTTTGCTAAATTCAGTTTTATTATTGTCCACCTTAACTTTCAATCCAACTCTTGTGATCATGCTTTGTTCCTTCAAAAAATATACTAGGTGTGTACTCTTCATCTTCTTCTTCTTTATATTGATGACATGACAGTTACTAACAATAGCACTCAAGGTATCTCCACTGTTAAATATTTTCTTCATCAATAGTTTGTGATGAAGAATTTGGGTAATTTAAGTTACTTTTTGGGTTTTTAGTTTCCTTTAATTCCTCTAGTTATTATTTTTCATAAACCAAATATGTCAATAATATTATCTCTTATGCTAGTATCACTAATACTAAGACGGTTGGCACTCCATTAGAACACAATGTTCATCTTTTCACTACTGATAAGATTCTACTTATGATAGTATTCTTTATTGTTAATTACTTAGTAATTTTATTTATCTCACTATCACTCATTTTGATATTACTCATGTCATTGTCAACCAATTCATGACTAGAACATATACAATTCACTTTTTTTTTATTCTTCATATTATATTATAAAATATGTTTTAACAAAAGTTGTCACCTAATGAATTTAGGAGTCACATGAGATGTGATTGATAAAGTAGTTATCTATATAATTTAAGTTTAGTTGGTTGGATAAGCATACTTAAGATTAATTAAATTTGAATGAGATCCTAGCCTACTAAAATGATTAAAGTAATCTTTTCAAATAGTAATGACGGTTATTATTTTTAATAAAATAATGGGAGTATCCAAATACATTATTAAAGTCTATATCTTATTTGGTAGTCATAACATATAACTAATACTTGCTTTTCTTATATTTATATTTTGTTTTGAGTGAAATTTACCTTGTTTAGTATAGTTGATACTAAGTTAATGAACCAAATTTCTTAGACATAGTTTATGTTTGAGAAGAGTTCTCAAAGTTAGATTATAAAAAAATGTTGTATGTCCATTATGCAATTTTGCTATTAGTGTTAGTTGAAGATTTGGTGTTAAAGTTTTATTAATATGTCAAAATCATATGGATAACAAAATGTAATGACATTTTGAGTTGACTAGAATCTCATAAACTTCAATGTCAACCTGTAAGATATATATATCAACAGCAGATAGCACATTGTAAGAGGTTATATAGAGTACAGCTGAAAGATATAATCCTTTAATGAAATTGTTTCTTTTAATTTACTCTACTAAAATCATAATTATGGACTAAAATTAAAGGCATTTATTATAGTATGATAATAGTTATCATTAGAAGAAAAATGATTGCATAAATTTTCTTAGATCATATATATTTCTAATTCATGCATTTGAGGATTTGATGCTGAATTCAGATTCAACATTATTATAAATTTCAATACATAATAAGCAATAGATTAATGAGTAAATATAGTTGACCCAGGTTTATGAAAATAGTTTATATGTGTCAGATTAAAGGAGACTTATGCTTAACATAAGTGGAAATGACATAAATTTGGACAATCCTTTCATGCCATGTTGCTTCAATCAACATAATGAGAATCATAAAGTTACATGCAAGATATATGTATCCTTTTGATTATGAATCGTAAGCAACTTATGAAACTTATTGGGTTAAAAAATAATCAAAACAACCTTTGTTGAAAGGATGATGATGATATTAAATTGTTAAATGTTATACATGTGATGTATTATATGGAATAACAATTAATAAAAGGATGATACTTATATTTCACTATAAGTAATAATGACTTTATGTGACATAGTCATATATATTTAATGAAATATTAATTTATAATTTTGAAAAGTTCAAATTATTTAAATCAAAGTAAAAATTAAGCATTGAGAATGCTAGTTATCTATAGGGAACAAGATTCTCTAGTAAATATCTCTATAACTAAATTTCGTTAAAGTATGGATTTGTGTAAGGAGGAATATACATTATGAGATATTATATAATGCAATATTTATCTCTAAAGTTGTATAATAACTTAGCTCCAATAGTTTCAATTAAATCAAATACCAATATTTCACATTAGATATGAAATGTTATATCTTTGAAAGAGTCAAAGTTAATGATTTAAGGATGTGATGCTCAGTTGAAGCATATTTTATCCATTAAGTTTAGAATTAAATTGGATCAAATAGGGTTATAAGATATCCAAAAGTTTGGATATAATCTTACAGATCCATTGGACAAATTGTTTATTTTAATTTATACTTATAGGAGAATGGTTCTTAAGATAAGTAGTAGGAGTACGATGAAATTTAAGTTCAAATCTCATGACAATGCATCTAATTCGAACTAGTACTTTATTAATACATTTGATGTATAGTTGAAAGCTACGAGACGTTGAAAGGTTCAATTTCATGATAAATTCAAAGAGTTTATTTTAGAGATGATTATATATTTATCATATCTATAAGAAGGTTAGTGGGAGTATAATTTTTCTCTTTAGTAGGAGTATGTAAAGACATATTGCTCATAAAGAGAACCAAAATTTGTATTTTAAATTGTTGAAAATATAATTATATAGAACAACTCTTATTGGATATGAAAAGGTAAAAACTTCATTCTCAGAAATAGAGCTATATAGATAAATATGGAAGTTGTTTACCTATTATAGTCCAAGTATATAGATAATGTACTAAAGGTGTTTGTTAGTTAAGATATCTGATACTTAGGAAGTATTAAATATATCTATTCTTTTATAAACAACCTGATATTTGAGTTCAAGGCAATAAGAATATTAACTTTAAAAGTAAATCCTGATTAAGGAATATTTTACTTAAAACAATATTATTTTAATATCAGAAACATTCCAATGTAGCAAACGTTGTTGATTAAGCCATAATAAAATTTTCATTTAGTGAAAATAATTATTTGGATCAATAATGTTGGACCCCGAACTTTGAATGGAAGTTAGAATTATTAAATGAGGAATCGGTAGTGAATGTAGTAAGTTGTGTTGAATGTTTTACAATGATATTTGGAGGTTAATGCATGAAATGAGTGTTTTAAGTATGTATATATCGTGGGTAACATCTTTATAATTGAAAAAGTGAGCTTGTATAGTTACTATTTATGTAACTTCTTTGAAATTTGCAACTTTTGAGACTTCGATATATTGGGGCTAGAAATGCCCACTAACGCTTTGTAAGAACTCACTTTATGCTATTAATGAAAGACAATTGGGTTTTATTGTGTTTTGCCAATGTTTGTTTCAAACATGATTTTGCATCGTTG
>JAOSBL010000008.1:31136935-31149283 GCA_027568915.1 Erythroxylum roraimae
GTTTGAGTTTAGTTTAGTTGATTTCGTTGAGTCTTGTTTTCGTCGAATTTGATTCTGTTCGCATTAGATTCTCTTTTGATTTTTGTTTTCCGTTTGCTATTTCTGCTTTCTGGTTTAGTAGTAGCTTGCATTCAATACTGAATCATTTAGGATAGATTGCATTTTATATTTTAGATTTTTGTTTCGTTTCTATTTTGTGTCTATTTTCGTTGACTAAAATTTCGTTTACAAGTTTGACCATAGTTAGCATTCTATTATCAGATCTTTGAGGGAACGATCCCTACTCCTATATACTACTTGTAATTCGTGTAGGGTTAATTTGTAAGGGTACTGACACCTTGTAATCATTTCCCCTTAATCATACATAGGAGATTAAATTTGTAAAATTAATTCTCAAGAGTTTTTCACTTCGATTTCTACTCGTTTTTTTCTTCCGAACCAATTTCAAGAAGACCGTAGCTAATTAATACAACTATCTCGTATACTTGCGAGTAGGATGACCTAGGTAATTTTTAGAACTTTTTAGGTACAACACTTCATTCACAGCCTTTGTCAGCTGGTTCTTCTGTTTGCTAGAGAGGCTTGGAAACATTCCTTTAACCCTATATGATTGCATAGGCGCTTGTTGATCATCTGTATAGAGTTTACTGAAAAAGGATGTTAATTCCTCTTTAAGGATCGACTGGTGCGAGCACCAAGATCCGTTTGGCAAGAGGATTTTTTTTTCTTCTTCTTCTTAGCTCCCCTTAGCTTATGGAAAAAAGCAGTATTTTTGTCACCATGTGAGTTCCAATCTGAATTCGACCTCTATCTCCATAGTAGCTCTTCTTATGTGAGGATTCTTTCAAATTCTTCTCTTAATTCGACTTCTAGCTCTTGTAGTCTCTTGCTCATACGGAGAGCTAGAATTTCAGCAGCCCAGCCAGTCTTGCAAATACTATTCTCTTTCGATGAAAAATGTTACCAAAGGTGGTCTTATTCCAACTGTATACATCAACAGAGAAGGTCTGTATTGCCATGTAGAAATTCACTGAGAAAATCCAATGTTCCTTTATAAAATGAGGCCATGATTCGTGGGTGGTCTACGCTGCAACATATCGAAATGTTTTTGATCTTCCAATATTTGAGCAGTTTTGCTGAACTCAATTAAAAGTGGCTAGTGATTAGACCGTATTCTCGGAAGATGAGTAACCTTTGAGATGAGTAACCTTTAGAGTTTTGAAGGAATTTAGCTAATCCTCATTGAAAAAAACTTCATCTAACCTGTCATGGCACAAACCTTTGGCCTATGTAAACCTTGATCCTGAGAAACTCGAATCAAGTAACTCACAATTGGAGACCCATTTTTTGAATTTTTTACATGCTGCAAGACTAGCTAATGAGCCTCTAATCTTATCCTCTTTTTCTAGTAAAGCATTGAAATCTTCACCTACAATCCATGGTCCTTACACGTTGGAGGAAATATCCTCAAGTTGGTTCCACAAAAGATTCTCAAAGTGCAAGAGGGAGAGCCATACACAATTATTAAGTAAAAACAAAATGAACCTGAGACATGAATGCAAACATGCAAGAATTGCCAATTGTTTTTATAGAATTTTGATTTCTAACTTTTCCTGCCATAGCAACCAAATACACCCCAAGAATCCTTTAGCTTCAATTCTGTGTGAGCATTTAAAGCCAATTTCGTAAATTGTGCTCAGTGCAGATGGACCACTAATTCTTGGTATAAGTAAAGCAAATAATTTAACCTTACGTAAATTAATTAAGGATTTAAGTACCCGGACAAAATTGTTGCTAGCCGCACCTTATGAATTCCAGATTAAGCACTTGTACTCCATTTTGAAATTAGAGGGGGGATTGTGCCTTCCTTCAAGCTGGGTAGCGACCGGATCAATGGAAATATTGTCTGGGACAAGTTCGTCCAGTCCGATCGGATTAGTTAACATCTGGGCATTTGGCAATTCCTCCATTATAGGTGCCTTTGGGTCTGGTTCTTTGGTTATCAAGAGGCCTTCAGGCCATTCTGTACCTTTCCTTCCTTGGTTTCGATTTGTGTTCTTCATTCTGGGGGTATTGACTTTGAGTTTTCCTTTGAAGTTCATGGTTTTAAACGTGGATAACTTCCGTTTTGCACAATCAGAGATCGCTGTCGAAGGGTGATCCAGGATTACTACTATGGGCATCTCTCTGTCTTGTTTGGCATGTTGCTTATCATTGATTTCATCAAGTTTGTTTAAGTCTACATGTGGTAATCCTTTAAATTGTTCAGTCCTACGAGGAAAGTGAAACAGGTTGGTGGAGTTTGTATTGATGTCTTGTATGGTTGACAACTTAATTTGAGGGCTGTTGTGAATCACTCGATGTGCCAGGGTTGGTTCATCGGTATTGGTGTCTGGTTGGTCCAGAACGTTTTGGATTGGCTAGTGAGGAAGTGTGATTGGGTCTTTTGTGGACTGGGCTTACAAGGTTATGGGGCTTCTCAATACTAGGCCACTCTTGGCTTTCCACTGTGTTAAGCAGGTCTCAGGGCACGTTTTATGTCCTTTCTTGGGTTTCCATGTGTTGTTGTTGGGCATTCCAGGCTTCTCTATTTGTAGGCACTGACGTTGTAATTTACGTACTCTTATACAACATGTATCTGAAACGTGTTTCTGCGTTCTTCCTTCAAATATCTGATTTTGACACTTAAATTAGTAGAGAATATAGAGTAAAGCGATTATAAGTTTTGATATTGTCAAGGGAGCTTAATATGATGGATAATAACATCGTTATTTTTATCTGTTGAGGAGGATAATAATCAGTTATCAATATCTTTGTCCCAATAGAGGATCGTGCATATTTGAATCATTTTATCATCGTGTTTGCCTCTAACTTTAGTTCATATCCTAAGACTCAACAGACCTGAGTCTTTACTGTTATCGTTGACATACCTACTGAGAATAGCATGTGTCGGTTGGTTTTGAATTGGATTTATTCATTTTAAGAGAGTCGCAGCCTGGCATGCGTATTACGGACTCATTAAGAATCTGCATGTAAACCAAAATTGCTTGGGCTAACTCCGAGCTTTTGGTTCCAGAAAAGGTGTTCAGTTCTCAGAACTTGGGATCTCACCACCATATGTAAAGCTAGTTTTACATTTATCACTTGTACGATAACCCTAATACTGGATACAAATTTAAGGAAGAAGCAATCTTGATTTGAAGTTTGGAACAATATTATGTTAAGTTTAAGGGTTAATTATTAGGAAAAACTTTAACTTTTGTTAACTTTTTAATAATAGCTCAAATTTTAAAAAGTAGCAATAAAATATCTAAATTTTCACTCTTCTTCAGTTCTAGCTTGAACTTTAAAAAATAATAATAAAATTATCAAACGTTCAATTTTTTTAAATTCTAGCCTGAAGTTAGTATTTTCGTTAAATTTATTGATGTGACTTATCACGTGTTTCATAAACCTTAATTATTAATACACGTCATTAACACAACAAATGTAAATTATTGAAATTATACGACATCGATATTTAAAAATAACCTAAATCAAATTACACAGCTCCGACAACCTCACTTTTTGATTTCATTTTTTCCTTTATTTTCAATTTGTTCTCTCGATGCCCTCAACCTTCGATTTTTATATTAGGTAGCCCTAACGCCTTCACATTAAGAGTATCAGGAGAACGAACTAAAAAAGAAGAACTTATTGAAACAGTACGCTGTAATGCCAGAGTTGTTTAAGACATCAGAAGAACAAACAAAAAACAAAGAACTGAGGGCTAAAAGTATTAAGAGAGCAACAGATCACGTCAGGTTAGAATTGAAAAAAATTAAAAATTTAAACATTTTATTGTCACTTTTTAAAATTTTAACTAAAATTTAAAAATTAAAAATTAAAATATTTTATTACTAATATTTAAAATTTAAATGATAATTAAAAAAATTTCGAAAGTTTTGAAATCTTCCTTCTAAATATTTCCAGGAAGAAGATCCTCCCGGCCAATAACCTGGCCAATCCTATGTTAAGATGATCCTATCCGCATTAAGTCCTATATATTTGTGTGGATGGAATTATCTTAAATAAGTTTGGCACGCATGGAGGATTTGATCCGTATCCCCGAGTTTAAAACCATTTTCTTTCTTTTAATTGTCAAGTCATAGACAGCTGTAGTCAAGCTGCGAACAAAGTTCAAACATAAAGTCTACGCATGCACTCGGTGGGAAAGTGTCTTACTATTTGTTGACGGAAAAGTTGATTAAGAAACAAAACAAACATAGCATATTCCTGAAGGCTAGTATTGCAAACTTTTGATAGCAGAAATTATCCCCTAATTTTGCTAATGAAAGAAATAATTCTGCAAAAGGATACAGTGACTGAATATACCTATGTTTCAGTAATCTTATCATTCAAGCCTTATCATGTAATTTCTATTAATTTGATAGGTATTAAGTAAACTCTTAGTAATTTTAATTATTGATTAAAAAATATAACTAATTTAATCGATTCAATTTTACAGATTTTGAATCGATTGACTCTTCCATTCGGTTTTAAATTTTACAGTTTAATTTATTTTAATAATTCTTATTATTAAATGAACAATTTATTAATTAGTTAGTCACTTTCTTAAATTAATCAATGTTTATAAATAAAAATTAATTAATTAATTTTTATTTAAAAGTCTTTCTTTTTCAGTTAATTTTTTAATAATTAAATTTTAAAAATTTCAATTTTATTTAATATTTGTCTAATTTTATAACAATTTAATAATAATTAAAATTTTAAATCATAATAATTTAACTTCTCATTAAGTTCTAAGATGGCGCTTATGTCATGAATTACGGGAGCCGCGCGTAAGCTACACCACATACGACTAATTTTTGAAGAAACAAAGAAAATGACAGTGTGGAATATTGTCACCGAATCCTACCATTGACAAGTCTCCAAGCACTAAGGGCCAATGTTTACTTTATCTATTTGTCTCGTTCCATAGGAGAAAGTGGAAGGAAACATACCAGAAAGTGTAGCTTACGAGGCATATCAATTTCTTGTTTATCAAAGGCTGCTTTCTCGAATGTGAAAACAAGACATTTAATGGAGGTCCAGAGAGGGTGATCTTCCTTGAAGATTCATGGCAACGATCAGAATGCATTCCGTGAATGTCCCAAGAAGGTGGTGGTGACAACTCTTGAAGAAAGGATACAAACAAATCCAAAATACTATAATATTACTCAACTAAACCATCAAGGAAACTATGTCAGTCATTCCCTTATCTCAATTCCTTCGACATTTCTAGGTGTCCCAGAACAGATATTTTCAATTTCCTGATAATATAATTTTGAAGAGTCTTGAAAGTAAGAAAGAGAAGAGCATCAGCAAATAAAGTAAAATGGATCCAAGGCTTTTTGAGGCAATTATGAACAATGACATTACTTCTTTTCTCAACCTCGTTCAAGAGAATCAAGGAATGATGGAGCAAAGAACAGCTGTTACCTGTGACTCAGTGTTACACCTTGCAGCAAGGTTTGGACATATGGAACTGGTGAGAGAAATTGTGAGGTTATGCCCGGAAATGGTCATTGCCGAAGACAAGAACATGAATACGCCATGTCATGAAGCCTGTCGCCGTGGCAACGCCAAGATGCTTTTCTGGCTACTAGAGGTTAATCCTCAGTCTGCTTGCAAGCTTAACTCAGAGAAGCAGAGTCTGCTTTCTGTGGCTTGCAGTTATGGATATCTTGATCTAGTAAGGCTTCTCTTGAATCTACCTGAATTACTGAAGCTGGAGGAAGATGGGTTTGATCAAACTTGCCTTCACATTGCTGCATTGCATGGACACACAGGTATATTATATTATTGTTTATAGTATTAACCATCACCTCCTACTCCTGATTTATCTCAACTCTTACTGACCTTGATATGGAAAACAAAAGGGGATGCTAATCTATAACTGTTTTGCAGGTATTGTTAACGAGTTGCTACGTGCGTTCCCCAGGTTGGATAAAAATATCGACAAAAGTGGAAATTCACCATTGCACCATGCTTGCAAGGAAGGGCATGCATACATAACTCGTATGCTGTTAAGGCACGACACAAGTGTTGCTTTTCAGTACAATCATAATGGTTACTCACCACTGCACTTGGCAGTCATGAATGGCAAAGTTCCAATTCTTGTTGAGTTCTTGTCAAGGTCTCCATCCTCTTATCAGCAACTCACACAAGATGGAGAGACTGTTCTTCACTTGGCAGTAAAATACAGCCAAAATAATACCTTCTTATTCTTGGCCCAGAAATTCAACATCACTGATCTTTTGAATTGTCAAGACCGATATGGTAACAGCATCTTGCATCTTGCACTTAAAGAAAAACAATATCAGGTAAGTTTTTACGTATGCTTTAACAGAGTCTGGCTTGATTTTAGTTAGCTAGTGTATCTCAGACTCTGTACGCATATTTCCAACTAGACTCTTAATGGCAAGTCTATTTCAGATAGCAGAGCATTTGATTAGGAAAACAACATTTAAGGTTAATGCTCGGAACTGCGATGGACTCACAGCTTTGGACATCCTTAACGAGGTTGAGGCCAGTGAAGAAAGTCGTTCACTTCAAGCCTTACTCATTGCAACTGGTGGTAAAAGAAGCACTGAAGGTTCAACACAAACGTCAGAGGCTATAAAACCGGGATTTAACCCGATGCCATCAGTCAAAAGATCACCACGAAGTGAAGACTTGGCAGATATTGTCAAGTCTTCTACTCCTAGTCCTAGTTCTCCTACGACCAGTTTGAGTTCAATCAGCGGCAATTCGTCACCAAATGATGGACCTGGGGATGGAAATGACGCTGAAATATCTCAATCGATGGACGTCCACCGTCTTCCTAGTCCTGATAGCTTAAGGTACTGGAGCGCTCGTGTGTCCGGCAAACGAGACTTTGTAGTAGCAGCAATAGACCAATGCCAAATTGGAGTCAGAAAAGGAAGCAAGAAATCTAAATCGGATCCTGTGTCCCCATCTAATATGCAGCAAAAGCATACTATAGAAAGGCAATTGGAAGTATTGCGTGAGTCTCACAATCGACGCCCAAAGAAGCTCCAAGAAGTACATAATGAGGCATTGCAGAATGCAAGGAACACGGTGACTCTGGTTGCAGTTCTGATAGCAACAGTTACCTTTGCTGCTGGAATAAGTCCTCCTGGTGGTGTCTACCAGGAAGGACCAATGAAAGGGAAGGCAATTGCAGGAAGAACTATAGCATTCAAGGTTTTTGCTCTAAGCAACGATGTAGCATTGTTCATTTCACTTTCTATAGTCGTTATTCTTGTCAGTATCATCCCATTTCGTAGGCGACCACAGATGAATATTCTCATGATTGCTCACAAGGCCATGTGGTTAGCCGTTTCTTTTATGGCAACAAGTTATGTTGCAGCAACATGGGTGATCATGCCTCGTAGCAAAGGGGGAGAGTGGATGCTTGTGTCATTGCTGGCAGTAGGCGGTAGCACAATGGGAATGGTCTTTCTTGGCCTATCTGTCATGCTAATAGAACATTGGCAGAGAAAAAGGAAGTGGAGGAAATTGTGGAAAGATACCAGGCAGGGAGATTCCGATAGCCATAATTCTGATGTTGAGAGTACCTTTCAAAAAGGCTATCACTCCTACTGATAGTTTCTAATTGATCTATGATCATAAGTTAGATTTCTTATCCTCCTACGATTTACAGTAAGTGAAATCTGTTCCACTACTATTATTTGTACAGATGGGTATTTCTTTGAATGCCTAGTTTCTTATTGTCCTAATAAATTCTTCAATCCATGTCCTTCTGAACCAATACTCAACCTGCATACGTAAGTAGTTCAACTTTGCAACAAGTTATGCAGTTTAGTGTTGTTGCAACAAAGATGATTGATACTTCAAATGTCCTCTACTAGGAATACAAATAAAAACATATCAAAAGAGAAACAAGAACATTAAGAATTACTATAACATACCACTCCCATAGAGCACAAGACATTCCAAAGGATATTCGAGAACATATTATATGAAAATGGTACATTAGGACAATCAAACTAACTCATTAAAGGCATCAAACATATCATAAGCATTCCAATTGTTCAATTCTTCTCATTTCATTCATAAACATAGAAGTCACATGTATCATTATAATTCAAATTCCACATATACAATACACAACAGTTTAGAGTTTAATCTAAGTATAAAAATGTGTAACATGATATGGGATGCTAATGCAAAAGACTCTAACTAGACTCTCCAAATTTAGCTGATCAGACCTTTGAGTCATTCTTGTCCCGAAAATGCAAGTACTAGACTTCTATTATTTTACCTTAGTTGTAATAGTCGGTTTCCAAACCTACTGAGGGATTAGAGTGTTAAATTACTTAGTCACATGAATTACATTATATTAGAATGAATTTGGTGCATTTAGAATATGATTTTTATGATTTCATTCATATTCATAATATAGGCATACACTTAAGAATGTTGATTTAGAAAAAAAATTACACTCAATTGACATGTTCCGGGGAGTGAAAGTTTCTAAAAAATTGTGACATGATTGAGAATTTCTAATATCTTGTATTTTGATTTGCCAATAAAAATAATTGATGGTTTATAATTAGTAATTTGGAGTTATTTGTCACAATTGGAAAATTGATAGATTCATATGTACATTTAGGTTAGGAAAATTTAATAGCAAGACAATTGACGTGTGGAAATATAGGATGACTAAGCCTATAAATTAAGTGACATATGACAGTAGAATTAAGTGACAAACGACCTAGGAACTAACTGACATTTGGTAGCCTAAAGAGAGGACACGTAGTTAGCCTAGACACTTGACAAGTGTCCTCTCCACTAACACCTCACAACACACACATGGCAGAATCTCTTCATTTGTTGTTTCTGCCGAAACCCTCTCCTTCTCCTCCTTTTCAATACCGAAATGCACTTCCCCCTCACATCTCTGTGTTTTGCCTAAATTCTGTTCAATTGCCATACCAAAATCCATGCAAAAATCCTTCATAAAGATATTTTTAGAAGCAGAACATTATTGAATTTGTTGTCATCTTCTTATCTTTGCTGAAACCATCCTACTCCCACCTTGCTCTTGAGATGATCTTGCATGCATGTGAGGCAAAGCAGACTTGATAATTTAAGGTGGCATTTGAACTAAACAAGTAAGTGAAATATTGATCTTTGTGGCAAATGATATGATGACTCATTAAGGATAAATTGAATGTAGTGTTTGTAGTACCCCTTATCGTAGGGTACACACCGGGACGCCCAGAGGTCATTCCGGTACATATTCCACGATAAGAGTAAGCTACGTTCGATCACTACATTCACTTCGCATGGCATCGTATCATTACTAACTTATAATGCATCATAAGAAAATCACAATATTTTTTTAAACCAGCTTTTTCCTCATTTCATTGCATAAACTAAAAGTCTGCATTGTGTTTTCAACACTCCTTACACGCACATCATCAAAATCTACTACAAAAGGACTACATGAAAGAGGAAAATATACACAGTCTATCTATACTGTCCACAAATTCCAGCTGACCGATCTTTGAGCCATTACTTCTCCTGCCAAAACACAATCTACACGGCTGGTATAGCCTCTTAGTAGCTTGAGTCGTCTCTCGGTCTTGAAAAGACAACGTTGCAATTTTGGTGAGTTTTGCGAACTCCATGAGATAATCATCATCGATGGTTCACTCAATTTATGCATCACATCATTACACGTAACATAATACTCAGCTCATTGCATATTCATAATATATCACATTTCACTTTCAGAATAATCATATCGTTCACACAAAACACACGTTTCAATTATAATTGCAATGCACGTGAGACTTACTTTCATTTATTATTGTCGTTATGACCGAGTGCCTTTTTACTAGCTCATATCCCTTAGTGGATACCGAGCTGTTTCATATAACGTCCCATATCCCTTAGTGGATATCGGGTATAGTCGTACTCGAGCCCGAAGCTCTAATTACATTATGAGCTTTAAGCTCTTTATCTTGGCGACTCCGGTCATAACTTCCTTTATCTTACATGCATTCATGCAATGAATATTTCTCATAACATAACCTCAGTCAATCACATGAATGCACATTCACATCTAGATCCCATTCATCATCGGACCTTAGTCCGACATTCAGCAGAAATGCTGAGCACACTTTTACATTCATATGTATATTCACAATTTTCACATGTTGAAGCACTTATTTCGTGTTGTTCACATACAAGGAGCACTTTAATAACTCATTTACACATCAAAATCACCGGACCTTCATTGTCCGGAATCAACACAATCAAATAACATCTATATCAGCATTCAAAACACATTCTAAAGCAAACAATTTATTGAGTGAAACCGACTAGGTTACTCATAAGTTGCTCCCGAAGCTAATGCCTAGAAGTACCGGCAACGTCAGGAGGTTGACGCTCCAATTGCTTCTTTATAACAAATAACATACACAATATCACAATTTGCACCATCAAAAGTATTCGATAATGCACATGTATGGCATGAATTATGTACAATGCATGTTCATAATAATCCCAGGTACTATCCATCACAAAATCGATCTTATAACCAAACTCATCTGGTATAATTTATTCTTAGGTTTATGCCTCACTAAAACCATTAAATTCACAATCCATTCCTCATTTGAACTCTACAGATCAAGATATCATCGAAATACTGAAATATGTTCAGTAGAATACCACCAGTACATAGTATTTAAGATAACACTCACTCTATCTTTCTTATTCCATTTCAGAGGGATGTGATTTTTGGTAGAGATGTAGAACAATGTCTTACGAATCCAATGGTTCAAGAATCAGATCATTTGGGTGTCTAGAGAAGTTATGACTAAAAGAATCCAATCTATTTTTGTCCTCAATTGTCTTACTTTGCTTCGTCCTACTTTCACTTCGTCTTACTTCGGTATCGTCTTACTTTCACTTCGTCTTATTTTCTCTTCGTCTTACTTTTGTATCGTCTTACTTCTGTATCGTCTTACTTCGCTTCGTCTTATTTTCACTTCGTCTTACTTTTGTATCGTCTTATTTTCACTTCGTCTTACTTTGGTATCGTCTTACTTCACTTCGTCTTATTTTCACTTCGTCTTACTTTTTTATCATCTTACTTCACTTCGTCTTATTTTTGTATCGTCTTAGATAAACAGTAACTAAGACGATAGCATGAACAGTAACTTCGTCTTATTTTTGCTTCCAGAGCATCTTAACTTATAGAGATCATAACTTTTGACTCTAACGTCCAAAATTTTCATACTAAATACCGTTGGAAAGATAAAGGAAAGATCTACAACTCTCAAAAAGGCAAGTTTGCCAAAACCTATATAGATTAAATCCAGATTTTCAAACTTTCAAATTTCTATTCCATTACAACTCCAAAAAAAATCACTTTTTCAACACCTAATCACCAATAATCTTTCGAAACATTAAACTAACAATATAGCCAAATTTTTCATCCCCAACAACACAGTATTTATGAACAAACATGTAAATGTCATTTTATTCCATACAGATGACAGTAACTTATCAAATTATTTCATAAATCCTCAATTCTAACGGATTTATTCATTACTTACCTGCTGAAAACTTCAAAATCTTCAAGCCTTAACTCCACCCAATTTACGTACTTCACTGAGTACAGTGACCAGCTGCTGGTTTCTCTTAGGGTAGAGGACACAAATGGCAAAGTGGGCTTGGGTAGGAAAGGAAGAGCATAGAAATCTCTTAAAAGGTGTTTGATGGAAAACTCTGTGTATGGGAAGAAAATTGAAAAAGATGGTAATGAAGAAGGAACTTAGACATATCACTTCACCTTTCAAATCTCAGAAAACAGTGACCTACTTCTACCAAAAGTACAAAAGCCTAAGTGACACTTGTCACTTTCCTATGGTCTAAGCTCTAACCAAGTTCTTTTGGAACTAAACTCATTAACTCCCATCTTTATAACCCAATTATCTCCAACTGTCTTTTGATTTCTTGTTCCCTATTATAATATCCTATTTTATTTTTCACTAATCACTAATATTTCCAATGCCCAAAACATTCACAATTCTCACAAATTCACAAATTCACAAATCAATCCAATTATACCCGGAATTATTCATGAATGCATGTACAATTATTTTCATGTGCAAACAAATTCACTATTCATATATATATGTATGACATGTTATGCATGAACATGGAAATGCATTTCTAACTCTCATTAACCACTCACATCTACCATTTTAACCTTCCCACCAGTAATGGGATGTTATAACTCCCCCCCCCCCCCTTCTTCAAGAAATT
>JAOSBL010000008.1:31192218-31205942 GCA_027568915.1 Erythroxylum roraimae
ACTTTTCCTGGCTCACAGCAGCCAATTCTCTACAAAGAAACTGACTTGAGCGTCGGAGGGGCCTCCCGGGAATCAACCCCTGGCCCGCCGTTACTTGTTTTGCAGATATTCAGCAACCAGAATCACACAAAGACATAGATCCGAATAGCAACGTCCAGCCCCAGCAAAATCTGGCAGAACCACTAACATATATGCATCTTTCTATATTTCAATGGTGTAAGGTAATGTCAGTTAGGAAATTGGAAAGAGACAGCAGATATACAAAAAAAAATTGCTCAATTTTCTAAAAGTTAAGACGGCTTTAAATTTTATAATATGATCAATATAAAAAACATAATAAAAATAAATTATAATTTGTATCTTGTTATAAATTTTTTTATAAAGTTTCTCGAACGATTTCTGAAACTAGTTTATTGCAACTATTGTAGTTGCACATATATTCGACTTCTAGCGGTATTCACACTAAAATGTTAAAAAGACTTCATAAATAGTGTTGAGATGAGTAAGAAAGAAATTCTAATTTCTTTAAAGCTTACACCATATTATAGGTTTGAACTTTTTACTAATATAATTTTAATTTTAACTAAACCTTAATTAGAATTATACTTAATTCTAACTGAATACTAATTGGGTCTAAATAGATTTAATATCTAATATTAATCTTTATTTATTAAATATCTTATATTTAAACTTTAAAATTTCTCAAATTTTACAATCAAATCTAATTAGATTAAATTACTTTTTTTCTCTTTGGTCATTTTTTATGTGTGACCTATTAGATTCTTAAATATTTTGACAATGAATATAATTATAAATTAAATCATAATTAGAATTAGATAAATTAAACTCTTTTGGTTTATCTTTAATTCTCTAATTAAATAATTTATATTCATAGTTCAATACTAATGCCTAGCAACGCGTTATGACCACTCAAATATTAGAAATATCAAAATAGTTTTGACTAATCTTTTTATGCATAATTTTTCATAAAATTTAATCTTTCATCACACAATATTCCAATTAGATATAGAGCATGAAATTAGTATATACGCTATTTGAGCCTAATCATCTCAGTTCTCCATCATTAATAACGGATTTTACTAATGACACTCGAAAACTATTTTCAAAATATCATTGTATCTTAGTCAAAGATTTTACGAACTAATACTAATTTAGAACAATAAAACATTCTACTTAATCACCTTAGGGTGATAAATCGTATATTGATTACATAACTACCTCTATGTAGTTCGTACTATATCCGATAACTATTGATTGAACCACTTTTGACAAGGATATGTCTTAAGTAGTATTAAAATATAACAATATATATATGAGATACTTTAGAAATCTCAAGTTAAAGGATCACTTATATAATCATCACAAAAATAATTTTGACATATATACAAGTAATGTTTCAATAAAATTCTTATATCAGGTCAGTTCATTGAACGTTTTCCTTAACAAGCACTAATACATTTATTTAAGTATCTCAATACTTTAGTCTATGAGATCGACTACTTCCTTCATAAAGAAGAAACATAACATATTCTAATCATTTTGCACTTTATTACTGTCCAGTCCCAATAAAACAATGACTAGGAATAATACACAAATGCAATATGAATCTCATAATTATGATATTGTCATAATTTCATTTGAAATCTACATTTATATTATAGACTTTGTTTTACACATTAGTTAATTAAAAAATAAATAAATAATGTCTTTAAATAATTATATTATAAAATTACATACAATTGATTGGTTATAAGGCATAAAATAACAATCTCCTACTTGCACTAAGCTAATTATTTAAGTATCTTATATTATATCACTATATGATTATCATATTTTGTTAGGACTAGTTTAATAAAAGAATTCTATAAGATTTTCTATCGTGAGCAGTTGCTTGAATCTTACAACTTTCATCTCAATTATCATCATAATTAAGAAAAAAATGTTTAAATACATATTTGGATGTTTGATGAGACCTTATATCCTTTTCATACCTAATGACTCTAATATTCTACAGTACATTACTGCTTCAATAATGCAAGAAACAATATCAAGTTCACTAAAGAACTTCTTGTTCCAAGTAATCATTTATACTATATAAAAAATGAATTAGCAATTGATGCTATAGTGGAACATTTCTAACTCAAAATAATATTATTCTAAGTAAAATATATCTTACATAGGACTTCCTTCTATCAAATTGAATTTAATATCCATATAACCTTGAACTCAAATATCAATGCATTCATAGAAAAGATATTTTTAATACTTCATAAGTATCATATATCTTAAATACTAAACACCTTTGGTACATTATCTATATATTTATATTAGAATAAGTAAACAACTTTTCTATATATCTTTACAGGTCTAATTCCTGGAATTAAGTTATTATCTTTCTACATCTAATATACGTTGTTCTTAGACTATCATATCTTCAATAATTAAACAACATGAATTATTAGTCTCTATAAGTAGTATGTCATCTACATACTCCCACTGAAGAGGACAACTATACTCCCACTAACCTTCTTATAGATATGATAAATATACAATCATTTCTAAAATAAACTCTTTGAATTTATCATGAAAGTTAATCTTTTAACATCTAGTAAATTTCAATTATACGTCAAATACATTAATAAAGGCATTAGTTAGAATTTCATGTACAGTCATAAGATTTGAGCCTTTTAAAATTACCCAATATTTATCTTGAGAAACAATCTCCTATAAGTACACATTAAAATAAACATTTTATTCAATAGGATTTGTAAGATGATATCAACCCTTTTGGATATATCATAGCCTTTTATTATCCAATTTAGTTATAAAGTAGTTGGATAATATATGTTTCAACTAAGCATCACATCCCAAAATCATATTTTGACTCTTTCAAAATCTTATATTTCACCTATAATATGGAATTTTTGTAATTAACTTAATTGAAACTATTGAAAGTAAGTTATTGTACTAAGTATAGTTATAGAATAGATAAATATTACATTATACAATATCTCATATTGTGCACTCCCCCTTGCATAAAACTATACTATTATAGAATTTAGTTGTAAAGATATTCATTAGAGAATCTCATTATCTATAAATAACAAATAAAATTTTAAACTCACTATATTGATCTCATCGAAGTGTTTTAGCATTCTCAATGCTTAATTTCTACTTAAATTTAAATAATTTGAATTTTTAAAATTTTAAATTAATTTTTAGTTTAATAATATGAATCTGTCATATGAATTCTTTAGTAAATTTAATAAAATACAAGTATTCATACATTTATGAATTGTTATTCCATCCAATACATCATTTGTATAAGATCTAACACTGCAATACCACAATTGCCCTTTCACCAAAGGTTGATTTAGTCATCCTTCAACCTAAATAGTTTTACAAGTTCCATATGATTCAAAATTATAAGGTATACATATCCTTGTGTGGAAATTTATGATTCTTAATATATTGATTTAACTAATATGGTATAAAAAGATAGTTTTAGTTATCTACTTTGTATTCTTGCCACTTATATTAAGCATAAATCTCTTTTGATCCAACATATAAGAACTATTTTTATAAACTTGAATCAACTACTTTTACTCAATAATCTATTTCTTATCATTCCTTAAATATTGTAATAATTTTGAATCCAAATTTAGTATCAAATACTCATAAATATAAATTAAAAATATATACAATTCCTATCATATCTATATAGACAAGAAAAGTCATACAATCATTTTTCTTCCAATGACAACTATTATCACGCCTAAGTTAATGCCTTCAATTATAGTCCATGCTTATAATTTTAATAGGCTAAATTAAGTGAAGCAATTTTATTGAGGCGTTACACCTTTCAGGTCTACTTCATAAAACTATTTGCATTGTGCTATTATGGTGTTGAAATCCCTCTTACATGTTGCCATTAAAGATTATGAAACATTATTTAACTTAATATTTTTATACTTTTTATCATATACATGATATTGACATATTTTTAAAACTTTTTCACAAAATCCTCTAATGGAGATTAATAGTAATATTTCATAATAGATCGCAAAGTGAAGGCTGGTTGCAGTTTTTATTGTTTTGATATTAATAGCAGTATTCAACACATAAGTTTCTCTGTGTTGCTCTCCCTCTTTCTTGATTCTCTCACTCTCTCTTCCTTCTCCACAACCTCCTCATTTCGAGTATGGTTCTTGATTAATCAATCTCTTTTGCTTTGGTGTTTTCTGGGTTTTGTTGGGTTTTCTGAAATTTCTGTTCTTTATGGTTTTTTTGCTTTTGATATTAGCTTATTCGTTTGATTTAGTGTTTAATGCTTTCTGGGTTTTATTATGTTGATCTTTGCATCTGATATTGTTGGGTTTATGTCAAGATTGAATTTTTATGCTTAATGATCTTATGGTTTCAGACGTTTTGTGTTTCTACATGTTTTTTTCTTCTTTCTTCTTTCTTCTTTCATGTTTTGTATGATTCAAAGTCAAGTTCTTTGATATTTTATTGCTCTCTTATCATCTGGGTATTAGTGCTTTTCTAAAGATAAAGAGATGATATATTTCATTATATTTTAGTTTTAAAATATTTTTTTAAAAGTCGAGTTATATTTTATATTTTATTTATTTATGTATTTATTGTAATTTTATTTACATAATGATTTAGCGTGCTAGTTTTACTTCTTTACTCTTTAACCTAAATCATTCTTTTATTATCACATCTGCAGGTGGGTCTATCGAAAATAGCATCTCTACTATCTAGGGGTAAAGCAGCATACTATTAGAACTCCCTAGGCCCCACTTTATTGCGGGACTTCGGACTGGGTGTGATGATAATGATGATATGCAACTTTTCTATCTAACTTTGAGAAATCATTTCAAACCTAACCTATGTCTAAAAAATTTGGTTCACTAACAATTAGTATCATCAACTACACTAAAATCAAATTAGCGTTTAGCAATGTATTATGACCACCCAAATATTAGGAATGTTAACCTTTTTGTGTATAATTTTCCATATAATTCAATCATTTTATCATATAATGATGTGATTAGATTTAGACCATCAAATTAGTGTTTACTTTATTTGATTCTAATCACATTAGCTCTCTACCATTAGAAATGATTCAATTAATGATACTCAAAAACTCTTTTCAAAGTGTCATGCCAATTTGATTAAGGATTTCTTGAATCAATACTAATCGAGAACAACAAAGCATTCTTTGTAATCACTTGGGGTAATAAATCCTATATTAATTACTCAATGACTTTTATATAATTATGATATATCTAATGACTGTTGATTAAGCTATCCTTTGACAAAAATAGGTCATGACTAGTATCAAAATATTGCAATTCCTATATGAGATACTTTAGAGATCTCAAGATAAAGAATCACTCATAAAATCATCAGAATGAGAATTTCATAGATATACAACTAATATTCTAAATGGAATCATCATATTAGGTCATTTTAATGAACTCGCTCTCTAAAAAGAACTCACATATTTGTTTAAGTATCTTAACACTTTAGTTTATAAGGTTGACTACTTCTTTCATATAAAAGAAACATAACCTGTACTAGTCTTTCCAAACTCTGTTAATGCTTATTCTTAATTAACCAATAACTATGAATAATTTAAGGATTATATTAATATAATATGATCTCAACATAATTTCATTTGCAATGTACATTCATTCTATAGACTTTAGCTTACATATTAGTTAATTAAACAAATATGTATAAGATAAAGAATGCCTTTGAATTATTATGTCATAAAATTATAACTAACTATTTGGTTGTACGACATAAACTAACATACCTAACTAACACATTAATTATTCTAATTAGAGTTTTATAGAGACAATAACTTTATTAAAACATAAATTCTTATGCCAAAAGAATTAGTATTTGAGAACCTCTCTTTAGTAGGATCAACCTTCTTAATCCCTACTACTCCTTTACAAGTATCATTTTGGGTATATTGACAATTAAGGTTTGTAACCTCAAAAAGCTATTATATATGAAACTCATATTGTCTTTCATTATAATTTATTCTATATATGTAGCTCATAAAAACGAAGTTATACAAATGACTGTGTTTGATTTTATTTACCTTTTATTAATTATTAATATTTTATTTAAATTTATAATAAAAGATATCAAATTTATGATGACCAGTTATGATATTGAAAAGTTATACCACAGTTATACCATCGTAACTTTATTTTTTTCATATTAGTGGAACCAAAGTTACTATTTTTTTAGTATGTGTTAGATAATTATCAAGTGTACATAATAACTTGTAAATTATATATTTCAAATAAATTATTTGATAAGTACTCAAAGTCGAGTGGATCCAAGTGACATTTACAAGTCTCATTGTGTTTCTACTTTTAGATGGATTAGGTGCATTGAGTAAACCACATGACAAACCAACAACTTAGAGTTTGTGTTTTTTGGATAAACCTAATGTTTTTAATAAACTACTTGACGAGCTACAAACTCAAAATTAAGAGACAAATTTGATTCAAGAAATAGTTATAAATTTTAAGGTATATTAGTTTTTGATTATTCATCCTTTTTAAAAATTAAAGTGAATTGTAATCTCTTTTGCTACAATTAAAATTTTCAATCTCTTAAGTTGAAAGGTTTTAAAAAAGACTAAATTCACCATTTTGATCCCTTTGAGCTGAAGTAAGTAACTTTAGTTTTTGAAAGGTGAAGATAAAAACATACCTTAAAAGAAAAGGGTTTGAGTAAACTGGTAGATCTTAGTGCTCTTTATTCATAACAACATCATATAAATGTTAAAGAGCATTCATAAAGGCATATGGAACAATTTAAGTTAACTTAGGTAGTAATGTTAAGGGTAACTAAACAATAATACTTGGACGTATAATGAACTATATGCAAATAGAACTTTGATGAACAATTCATATTAGAAACATCAAATATAATCGATAAATAAAGTAAAGCACACTAGTTATAATATATATCAATGATTTTAATATGATTATCATTTAAATATTATTAGTATAATCATAAATAATGTCAAACCTTATTTTCTTATGGGTATCTTTCTTTGAAATTTTCATAATATAATTTTATATAGTAAAACTATATTTTTTAAAATTTATATACGTGAAGACTTTTAATCAAAGGAGCTGTAGAAGAAATTTTTTGAATAAGAAGAAATATAAGATGTATATTTTATTGTTACAAAAGTGAGAGTGATAATGAAGTTTACTGGCAAAGGCAAATTTAATTTAAATTTAAAGCTTAAAAATTTTTGTTATTTTAATTGGGGATAACCACTCCTAAAGTGCCCAATCTTTTAGAATCTTTTTTCAATCTAGTGCTCATATTATTCTTTTTAATTGAGTGACCAACCTTCATAAACCTTGACAATTGAGTTGAAAATGCTAGTTTCGCTATTAATTGGCTAATGTGGCTAACAAAAGCCTAGTTATACATGACTTGTAGCTATACAAGTGGAAAATTTTAGCCAACTAAGAAAATATCTCAAACTCATAACCTAAACCTAATTACCCATAACTTACCCGATTACCCATAACCTATCTAACTTAACCCAATTTTACTTTACCTAATAAGGAAATCCCAATATCCATTTTCTCTACTTCCTTGTTCATCTAGAGATCACACACTTGTAAAAAGCATGATCCTTGTCTATCTTTATTGGTCATCATTCTCATTCATCTTCGTTGGTCCTTGGTTTTGTTCTTCTTCGTTGGTCCTCATTCATGTTGGTTGGTTGATCGTTAGTCCTTGTAAACCTATTATTTTTCATGATAAGAGGTAAGCTCATCTTTTTTAAAAACAAATTTATTTGATTTCAATTTATTTGCAAATGCTTTCATACATTTTTAGTGTGTGTTTGGAAGATTCATGACTGAATTCCTTTATGCACTTGCAAATATGAATAGTTTCTTTATTTATAAGAATATGTAGTTTAGACATAATTATAAATTGTCATTGCACAGGTTTACTGCTATCAATTTCTCTTACTTGTTAGCAGTCTATTCATTCATTCTTATAAAGTATATCTCCTTTATTTTATTGTAGTTTTGTTGCAATAGATATTTTTCAGTGTGATTCATACTGGGTGTTGTTGTTGTTATTGTTTCAATAGATATTTTAGGCAACTTGATCCTGAATGTTAATTTGTACTTATTTATTATTATTGTCAAGCTATTTATAAATTCCCTCAAAGCTTTCTATAGACTTTAATTTTTAATTCCATATCAATACATATTCTTGTCATATTTTAATTTTTTTTTACCCAAAAAAAAGATCTTATTATATTTGTCTCACTTTTGGGGTGGGTAATTATAGCATATATTGTACCCTTTTCTTTTTCTTCAAATTATGTTAACTTAATGTACCCATCTTTTCACTTGTTTTATTTAATGATGAACTAAAATGCATCTTATGAAAAGTTTGATATATGATGGGATTCAAACTCTTTAGCATATATTTTTTAGTAGGTCTTTCTCTTGTAATTTATGTTATATCAGTAAGTTCCTTATTTTTCTTTGTGTAAATATGAATAGGCATCATTATGTAAGTTATTGTTGTGCCCTGGAGTTCAATAAAGTGTTCGATAATTATCTATCATGTTGCATTCTCTAATGGGATTATGAGTCTTTTGCCTTAAAAATTTGCATGTGTAAAGCATGATAAATTTATTAAGCATTCATGTATAAAGATTTAATGGTTGAAAATCATGCTATCTCTTACTTCCTAATAGAGTTTGTTAAATTATGGTTCAAATATTTACTTACATAACTCACTAAACTGATTTTAGACTGTTGCCAATACATGTAAAATAACTGCTAATTCCTACTCCAAAGGAACTATTTAAGTTTTCTCTTTTCAATTGAGCTTCTTTTTTCATTACTTATTATGTGCTTAGTACTTAAGTTACATCTTTTAATTGAACATGTACAAAAATAGTGACTTGAATTTACTTCTTGAATTTAGTCAAGCATATGTTTTACAACAAGAGGTGACTTGAATGTGCTCCTACTGCTGAAAATTTTATTTGTAGTTTCTTAAATTATTTAGAAGTGAAAGACATAAAGCGTCCCTATTAGGGCTGACATTTGGGCCCAGGCCAACTCAATCAACCAGGTTAAATGAAATCAGTTTGTTTTAAAAGCAAAATGACATCATTTTATGCTAAGTCATTTCATTTAAGTAAAATGACATTATTTTACACTTGAAGCAAAATAACAGCATTTTATGCTAATTAGTTTTGTTTCTAATAAAGTAAAATAGCGAAGTGTAAAACAACATTGTTTTAGTCTAAGTTAACCTTTTCCATACCTTTTCTTCCCCTACCTTCTTTAGACTTCACTCTCTTTATCTCTCTTAACCCAGTCTTCTACCCTTTCATGGCACCATACCGTGCCATTTCCCCGCTACCTTGTCGTCATCTTTATTTGCTTTTTCACAACCCACCCACCAAGGTAAAGTTCCTTCATCATAGTTTAGTTTTTAATCTTTTGATTCAAGATTGAATTTGCGAAATATTGGAATTTTTAAGATTGTTTCCATCTAGGGGGTGTTTTTGTGGACTTACAAAGTCACAAACACAGGCACATATATGACTGCGTAAGTGACTGTGAAGTTTTAAGAACTCACATAGTTACATGTTTAGGTGACTGTATAAGTATGATTAACTGACCTATACAATCACATACATGTTCGGTTATGTGGCCATGTAAGTATGTAAAAAAAACCTTATAGTGACTTATACGATAAAATACATTTCACGTATATGGTCGTGTCTGTATTTGACCATTTAAGTCACTGTAATTTTTTTGTATACTTATACAAACACATACACAAACATGTATGTCACTTAATCATACTTATACAGTCATATAAATGGGCATGTAATGGCAGCGTAAGTTTTTGAAACTTCACAATAAGTCCATAAAAAAACGTGCACTATGTGTTGTGTGACATGATCTCAGTGACTTATATGGTCACTATGTGACCATATGTGACTGTGTAAGTTCACATAACTTTACAGTAGATGACCGTGTAAGTCATTGATAAAATTTAAATCTATGATTATGATTTATGTTCTCATGTTCTCTCTAATGTTTATGAATTATCAACTATAATTATGAATAACATATACATTTATATGTTGATTGTTTCAGTTGGATGAGCATAGTTCTTTAATGGAGAGTTGTAATATGGTACCGAAGATAGAAATGGAAACTTCTAATCCTGTACCAAGTGAAGTTAGAAGTCTAGGTTAATTAAAAAGTGAAGTTTGGAATCACTTCAATAAGACTAGATCAATAGATGGAGTAGAAAAAGGTGAATGTAAGTATTGTCAGAAGATGTTGGCTTGGAGTTCAAAAGATGGAACCTCTTATTTAAAGATACATGTGGATTCATATAATAGAAAAAATATTGTATTAGGAGTTCAAATATTTTTAACGCCTAACCTTATGAGAGGGAAGAATGAAATGACTATAACATCTTATGACAACAACAAATAAAGATTTTTGATTGCTTATATTTTAATTGGTGATGAACATCCACTATTTATAGTTAATACCAAAAGCTTTAGGATGTTTTGTAACTCACTGTAACCGACCTTTAAGATTCCAACCTCGAATACATTGAAGCAAGACATTATGAAGGTATGCAAGGATAAGAAGAAAGATTTTAAGAACATTGTCGAGTATTAAAGGACGACCACTACATCGGATATGTGGATAACTGAGAATCAAAAGAAGGGTTATATGGTGGTGATGGCACATTATGTTGAAAATGATTGGACTCTACATAATAAACTTTTGAAGTAATTTATATTCTTTAATATTGTTATCATTTACTTTTTCATTATGCTATGATTGATGTTCGTCATATTTGTAAATAGTGGATTCATTTATATACTAGCACCATATACAAACAAAATGATGGCAACTGTGTTAGGAGACTATTTGATAGATTGTAATATTGATACCAAATTGTCCACCATAACAGTCGATAATTGTAGCATAAATGATGTTTTGATTAAAAAATTGAAGAATAAGATACAGGTTGGGAGCTTATTGGTTAGTAGAAGGTTATTCTATATGCGTTATTTTGCGCATATTATGAATTTGATTATGAAAAATAGGTTGGAGATGACAAAGGAAGCAATAGATTTGATTCAGAATAGTGTAGTATATTAGAATGCAACACTTAAAAGAGTTGAGAAATTTGAAGAAATTGCACAACAACTATACATTTTGAGTACAAAGAACTTGATTTGGGATTGTCCAACCAGATGGAACTCAACCTTCAAGATGTTAGAGCCAGCAATCCATTATGTTGATGTGTTTACCAAACTAAGATAAAAAGTGTTGGGCACCCCGCCCTCGTAAAACATTTGCCCGACGTCCTACGTGACATCTAGACACACATCCCACCAGGTTGGCATGCTCACACCAGTCAGTCACCAAAAATCACAAATTGACTTCTTTAGGAAAATTTTAGCTCTATATCTCTAGTTTATTTTGAAACAAGAATTATCTCATTCGGAGCTCTATAGATTAAGATATGATTAAAAAGCCCAAGTATGTTCATAACCAAGTCATGCTCTTCCAACCGATTCCCTCACTTTATTTCCATCAATCTTTTTCAAATCAACAACAAAGGCTACCAATTGTTATAAGAGATAGAAAAATGTGTTGGGAATCTATTGGTTCAAGAATCACTTCATTTGGAGGTCGGATGATGAAGTTATGGCCAAAAGAATTAAACATGATTATGTCCTCAATCATATTGTACCTGTTTGGGGACAATTGATATAACTTTCACTATAGTTATTGGATTGAGGTTATTTTAGGAAAATTTCGAAGAGGACTTCCAGATGTACAACTTTCATGAAGACCCCTAAGAGAAATCTTGTCATCTAGAGGGTCAAAATTCGAATTTCCGAAGGTGTACAGTGTATATCTGTTAAATGGACATACACCTCCACCTAACGGACATACACAGGGTCTGAGGTGTTTTCCAGACCAGTGTTAGGTCCGTTTAATGGATGTGGACGAGGCTGGGGACATTTCCAGACCCGAGATGGTTCGTTTAGTGGACCTAAAGTCCATCTAACGAATATAAGTGAGACAAAACTCCCTTCAGAACATCTCCAATGGTTCCTACATCCATTCTAGCATCACTTTCACTCATAATCTTTCCAAATTCAATTCTTCTAGTATGATATCACTTCATATCAATTCAACTACCAACTTTGTTCTATTAAACTCTTAGATCTCTACTCATTTGATTCATCACTACAACTAATTCTCATCATTTACTACAGTTATCCTGTATATACATCCTATGCAACATCACCAACTTATAATGATCATATCTCTCAACTCCAATATCTAAAAATTTCATACTTTATACCGTTGGAAAGCTAGAAAGATAAGATACAACTTCCAAAAAGACACCTTTGTCTAATTCAGCCTAGATTTATACAGTTTTTTCCCCTAAAGTCAGAACACAAATTTTACCCTTATGAAAGACTTGAAAATGCAATGTACAACTTGGAAAGTCATGAGCAAAACGAAATATATTTCATTAACATCACAAGATAGGAGTTTTACAAAGCTTTAATGGGCATTTCAAGCCGCATTACATCATAATCCTAAAAATATAAAATTTACATAAACTTAAATTGCTCAAAATGCGACTAAAGCCTTGTTTTACAAAACTAGCTTAAAATACAAAATAAGCATAATTCGGAGTAAAGCCTTTATGCTCGATCATTCGATCCCTTGCTAATCACCTAAAGATGGGGAGGAACACGGGGGAGGGGGGAGGGGGGTGAGCTTGAAAGCTCGTAGGTAACAGTTTTATAATTGGTAATAAACAAAAACCATTGAAATATTCATTTCTATTGTAAAAATTCACATTGAATCCTAAAGCACATATTTTTCCAAATTCTCATTTATCAAACAATTCATAAGCAACATAAATCATGCATTCATCAAACTTGTCAACACATGTAAACACATAAGCACATCATAATGGTTTGGGTAAGTCCATAAACAAAACGTACTAACACAATCCCATAAAATGGTCTTGTGTAGCCGTGAACAGAACATACTATCGCAATCACACATAATGATTTTGCGTAGCGGTGAACTTAGGAAGTCTATGAAGGAGTTCCATGCCACTAGCGGGTAGCAGGAGAAGCCTTTAGTCAAACTGCACTTGACATACAGAATAGACCAAACCAAACCCACATAATCATACATTTCAAAACTTGTAAACATGTTGCCCAAAATGGCACTTTTTTGAAACTTGATTTCATAAACATAAAGTCTTTTCAAAATCATTTCCATATCAGTTCAAAATTCATATACAAAACATGTAGCACTTTCTCAAAGCATTAAAAAGCAATAAATGCAACATTTATAAAGCAATTGAAATCATTTAATTCTATTGGATTGAAAAAGAAAACATTAATGGCTCATTACTCAATTATAAACATGAAACCCACCTTGATTTCCTTGCTTAAAGACTTGCTCAAAACTGCCTCTCCTCTTGCTCCTCTTACCTCTCTTGATTCCCTTAACATTGACAAAATTTCCAATTCAATAGGAATTCCAATTTGAGGACCCAAAGAAACATATGCATAAAATTGATCCTAGAAAGCT
>JAOSBL010000008.1:31244499-31257397 GCA_027568915.1 Erythroxylum roraimae
ATAATAATAATAATAATAATAATAATAATAATAATAATAATATTTTGGTCTTTTTGTTAGTTATTCCTTTCCTATTCCAAGTTTATATTTTCAAACCAAACAATGGAATAGAAATTCTTTATTTATTTCATTCCTTGAACCAAACAAAGTAATACCAATTCTATTCTATTCCTCATCTTTTCTATTCCAAAGAATAACTATTCTATTCCTTTTCTATTCCATTCTGTGAACCAAACAGGCTGTTAGGGTTTTGATAAGTTGAAACTCTTCAATCTGTTAATCATCCCATATATCCATATATATAGGAAAAGCCTGAAGCTCAAACCCTAAGGCCCAAAGCCCAAATTCGATCCAGGCCCACTGAATGTTCAGTTTGCTTGGTGTGCGACCCTGTAGGCTTATTTAATAGTAGCAACAGATCCAAACTTCTTTTAGGCTCACAAGTTATAAGCGGTCTTTAACAAGACACTATAACTACCCAATATTTAATAAGGTCAGAATACGACATTATCTGAATTACAACTGATCAATTAAAGTATATTCTATAATTAGTTCGTGGGGCATACATCAACAGTTTTGGCCCCTTCCTGTCTAAGGGTCAAAAAAAAGAGGGGGACAAAAAAAAATCGAAAAACAGAAAAGGTCAAAAGGAAGAATTGGGAAGGGAATAGAAAGCTAAGGTGGAGGTTGAGGAACTGAGGTAATTGGTGCTTTAGCATAGAGGAGAAGTAAAAAACCAAATTTGTCAAGAATGAGAGTCTGAATAAAAGAGGAAGAAATACCTAACATAGTATTCCAGATGACCCGACTTTATTTGATATGCAATAGAAGAAAGTTAATTTTTTTGTAACATAATAATAGTTCAAGATTATTGAATATAACTATAACTAAGATTATTAAATTATGTTCATAGTTGAGTCGATGATCATAATTTTATATTTTTATACTGAATTATTTCATATGCTGTAGATTACATGTAGATTCAAATAAAGTTAAAAGAAACTCAAGGGGTGTGGTTGAGTGGCAAGGACTCATCCATCCTTAACCAAAGGTCAAGGGTTCGATCCTTGGCTTTGGGTATGGAGCAGCCTTAAATCCTTGGGCTAGCTGTCCCACCTTGTGAGGTACCTACAAACCAGCGAGGAGATTAGTCGCTGGGTCCGCCGGTAGATACCCTTGTCAAAGACCCGAAAAAAAATAAAGTTAAAAGAAAAAGTGGATAATCCCCTTAAAAGTAATATGCCTAATAACCGTAACCAAACTACATTTGGTTACTAGGATTGCAGAAAGTCTGCAGTTATAACTTTGTCATGGGCTCAGGCCTTATTATTCCTTTTGCAAATTCTACTCAATATATTTTAATTTTTAGAAAATAAAAATAATTAAAAAGTCTAAATTTGACGTGAAGAAGATAATTTGTTAAACTTCATTTAAGCATCATATTGTGGATTCTTTTAAGCGTCATATTTTTAATTCAGGGAAAGAAATTAGAATTTTAATGCTTTTTAATTGTAAAATGAAATGGAATATGATTTTAAAAATTATTCTAAACATTGAGAATGTTTACGGAATATTACATAATTAGTAATAAAAAATCTTAATTTGTTTTAATTATTTGACAATTAATTGTTATATATGCAATAAACAATTAGACATTATATGTATCGATAATTAAAATATAACAATTGTATATAAAAAGTGAAATAGATAAGATTTAATAAGAAATATATATTAAATATTTAACTATAAATTAGCTATTTCAATTATAAAAATTTATCTATGGTAATATTTTCTTTTGTTCACCAACAATAAGTTCATATAATGTTATTAATTGAAAAAAAAGATATATTGTTTTGAGTCTGTAATATTATAGTCTAGGCATTATCCAAACTAATTTATTTTTATTTTTATAAAATTATAAAAATAATTTTTATAATTTTTTGATTAAACTAGTTTGGTAGGATAATTTGAAAAAATAAATAGAAAGCAAAAGAGTTTAACATAAACTTAATTCAAATTCCCCATACAACTTTTTCTTATTTGATGAAAAAACCAATCATAAAATTATTTAATTGTCTATCTTAACTATATCAACTAAATTTTAAAGAAAAAAATGATATTTCTAATTTGTTCACAGAAGGTTTAATATAGAGTATTAGTTCCTTTATATCTCCTATCTATATAGAGAAAAGCTTTTAAAATTTTAAAACTAAATCTAATATAAATTATTTTCTAATTTAAATTGAATTATGTTTTCTTTTTCTAATGGCTTTTATACTTATGAACTATTAGGTTTTAATATATTGACAATAATTAGAAATAATAACTAAATTTTATAATTAGAATTAGATAAATTAAATATCATCTAATTTTTTAATTCTCTCATTAAATAATTTATAATCATAAATCAAAATTGACGAATAACAATACATTAAACGACTCAAAAATTAAGAATGTCAAGGTGATTTTATTTAACTTATACATGCATAGTTATAATGTATAATTTATTCTTTTTTCTATGCAATATTTTAATTAGATATACAGTTAGCGACTCATTCTGTCTCAACCAAAGCAAATCCGAAAACTAAGTAAAAGATTGCTCCAAATTGGAGAGTACTCGGAACTTTCGCAACTAAGGAATGAGCAACAACATACAAATCAATAGAGACTAACCAAGAAACATCACTCCAAACTGAAGTTCTAAATAATGCAAGGGGGAGGAAGATCTAACAAAATTAAAATGATAGTCGAAATGAAGAGAGAGATATATTCCTAATCTCCATCGATCTCAAAAAGACTATAGAACTCTAGTAGTAAAGGAGTTAAATGAGAACCTTAAGACTACAATGCAGGATATGATTGAGGGAGCTTCTGTAGACCTCCCATCTAGTAGCTCTCCTAAATCTCCCTTAAATTTTGGTGCTAAGGAAGAGGAAAATAAAATGGACTTTAAAAGAGTAATAAGAAGGAGCATAAAAAGGAATAGGAAAGCCTCCTACCTAATGTGAGCATTTTATCCTAGAATATCAAAGGACTTAATGGTCTAATTATATAAAGGATGTTAATCCCTTTTTGGTTAGTCTTTTAGAGACAAAGATAGAGAAAAACACTTAGAATAATCTGAATTTCCTTAGTAAATAATGGAAGTCTCTTACGAATTAACAAAGTGATCACAATGGGATAATACTTATATTTTTTTGATCCATCAGAACTAGATATTGATAATCCTTTGATAAAAGATCAGTTCTTCCATATTTATGTTAGAATGGAACAAATGCAATCCATCTTCTATATAATCTTTTTCTATGCATTCAGCCTAGCGTTCCAAAGAATCCTCTTTTGGAATAGACTCAAGAACTTATGGGACACTATTTAAGAACCATGAACGTTAATAAATGATTTCAACAATACTCTATCACCCTTAAAGACTGAGGAAAGCACAGGATTGGGGTATTACACTAATGACTTCAAAAATTGCACAAATCATATCTAAGTGACAAACCTAAGCACGGACAAGAACTTCTACACCTTGAGCAACAAACAAAAAAGTGAATGGTACCTATGAAAGAAGTTCGATAGGGAATTAGTAAATGAGCAATGGCTGGTGATTTATCCAGAGAGTAAAACAAATTTTAATAACTCTTTTTATCTTAGCATTCATTTATACAGGTTTAAAACATGCTTAATATCCAAAATAAGCATTATCCATTTAGATTTAAAATTGTTTAATGAGTTTTGCATGTTTTGGTGAAGCTATCATCAAAAGGGTAAGAATTAACTTGTAAGGCAACAAACTATATACTTACATGAGGAAAATAAATTTAATAAAAATTGAGCTCGAACACCTTAAGGGGAAAAAAAGTCCTTAGATACTCAAACTACAGCTAAAGAAGCAAAGGACAAAATCTTTATAATTCTTTAGATGACTTGGCCTTGTAGGAGCAGGAGAAGCAAGCTTTTTTGAACTATAACCAGGCAGTTGAGTTTCACCATTCCCTTATCAAACAATATAGAGAATCCATTGGTTACAAAAGGAGGTGACAAGAATATAATTTTTTTCTACAAGACTCTACTTTCTAGGAAAAAAAATAATAGAATTGTATCTTTTAAGAACCATCATAGCTCATAGTTGCACTCAAATGAAGACATTAGAAAGGAGGTTATTACTTTATTCTCTTACATATTTAGAACTTTTTCCAATACAAACTCCTCATTCAGTTTATTAAAGAACATCATTACTGAATATATCTCTGATTAGGATGTAGCTCTTTTAATTGATCCCTTCATCCCCAATGTTGTAAAGAAGGATATATTTGATTTAAAGCCTAATGAAATACCAAGGCCATATAGACCCAATACCTATATTTCTATAAAATCTAGTATCACATAAAAAAAACATGGTTATGAATGTTGTGCCTGAATTTTTCTCAAAAGAGAAAATGTTGAAAGAATTCAACAAAACCTTTATAACCCTTGCTTTAAAAGCACAATTGCCAAGCTCCATAAAGGATTTTCGACATCTCATATTGAAAAACAATAAACAAAGTAATTTCAAGAATGCTAGTAGACAGGTTGAAGATCATAATGTTCAAGATTGAAGATGCATCTCAAGGATGTTTCATAAAGACAAATTGATAGGTGATAAAGTTCTAATAGTCCTGGAGCTCCTTAAAAACTACAATAGAAAAAGGATTACGTAAAAATTGTGTTATCAAAGTATATTTTAATATGCTTTTGACACCCTGGATTGGTCCTTTATCATGAACATAATGACAGCATATGGTTTCCCTTCAAAGTTTGTGGATGCTTTGCTACTATATGGCATAATGATCAATGGAGTTCCCTCTCCCCTTACCTTTTCATTCTCAGTATGAAAATCTTGATCAAGTTAACAAAATATGGAGTTAGTAGAGAACAAAATTTCATATTCCACAATGCAAGGATATAAGGATGACTAGATTATCCTTTGTTAATGATCTCACTTTATTTTCAAAGGATGATCCCAATTGAGTGTTTATCATAATGACTGCTCTAAATTCTTTCAAGGCACCCTCAAGTGTCTCAGTTAATATTTAGAAATTTCAAATTTTCCTATCTTCAAGTGCCTTAACGTATGCATCATGTCTGGAACGCATCACTAGTCTCTAAGTTTTAAAGTCTCCTCTACCCTATCTTAGAGTCCAAATCTCAACCAATTCAAACCTCTAATTAATAAAATTAGCTTAATGATTCCTAACTAGTGAAATAGGAGCTTATCACTATGTGGCAGAATTATGCTAGTCAATTTAATTCTTAATAACATACAAGTGTACTAGATTTCACATATTTTGTTCCCTATAAGCATAATTAAGAGAATAGAGCAAATTTTGAGGAAATTCATTTGGATAGTTAATGGCACTAGTTGCTCTATAGCTAATGTTAAATGGTATGACCTCTATTTACTCAAGAAAGAAGGAGGATTAGAGATGTTGCCAATCAATATTACAAAACAAATGAGTTCATTAAAAGGATCTTGAGAATCTTGGTACAAAAAAGCTTATTATGAGTAAATCAGATACATGCATTCTATATAAAGAGGGGAAGCTTTTGGAGAATCAAGCCTAGGCGTAACACATCCTAGACTATGAAACATATTCCACAACTAAAAGGAAAGGTTGAAATATGAATTAAAAACACGAAGTAGGATATAAGAAATCAACATCATTCTGGTATGATAATTGATCTTTATTAAGGCCTCTAATTATAGTTAGTTCATTAGATTTTTAAAAGACTCAATTACAGACAATACTACCATTGAGGAAGCTCATAATTCTAACTCCTTAACTTACTCAGCTTTATAAAACCTAAACTTGGATCAATATGATAAAACCCTCTAGAACCTTAACACTTCTAGCTCTTTCACCACTTTTTTCATGCAAAAGTCTCCTTAGACCATAAGGTCAAAAAATTCCTTAGAGCAAGCTCTTCTAGTATCCTCAAACTAGCTTTAGAGCTTTCTTTATATTATGGTTAGCCATTAAAGGGAGGTTATCCACTATGGATGGAGTAAAAAAGGTATCAGTACATCTTTGATACTTGTATGCTCTGTCACCAAGAACTTGAAACGTTTCTCATATAATCTTTGAATGTAATATATTCTTTAACATATAGAATCCAATTATGCATCTATGTAACCAAAATTTACATGCAAAAGCTTGACAAGGAATTATAGACTAGTGATGTTCTAATCAAAGAACAGAAATGGAGATTGGTTGGCATTCAAGATCACTTTGAGTTGCGTGATCTATAGCACTTGGAATGAGAGAAATAGGAGAATCTTTGGTCATTCTATCACCTCATCTCACGACTTACTAAACTCTACAATACAGACCATAAGGGAACATTTCTAGGCTCACAATTCAACTCCTTATGCTGCCCTCAATTAGCTACAAATCAGAGACTACCAGGAGTTACTTAAGAACTTACTAAGTCTATTGCCACTAGTGAAGCGAGAATGTGAAGTGCCAAATTGGCTCAACAAATTATAGTAAGGAAAGCCTGGTCTAAGGCTTGAGGGTCATCCTAGTTAATGTTGGTTCCTAACTCATCGTAAATGTATCTTTAAGGAATATTTTTAGAGAATATCTTTAGTTCCATTACAAATTCTTCTATAATTATTCAATAAATTTTAATTTCTCAAAAAAAAAGGAGTATGAAAGTATTATATATTTTATTAAAGTCCAATCATATTAGTTTTTGAAAATTAATAATTATTTAATATTTAAAAATATTTTTTAAAATCTTAATTTATTGTAATGAGATAATTTCCTAATTATTTTTTGAAGAAAAAAGGACTTTAAATTGCACAAAAAGAAGCACCTGAAAAAATGTGCGTACAAAGTCAATAGAAGGCTAGACCAAAAACAAACCAAGAGTCAAAACCAAAAAACAAACTAAAAGGCGAAAGCCTGAGCCCTTAAATAAATTAGTGGCTATAATAAGATTGGTGGAGATCTCCTTAGCAAGCATAATCCTTGTATTCCAATCAAATAGCCTATAGCTTATTAATGTAGCATCTTATTGTAGAATTCTCAACATTTTATAGTTTCTCTCTCTATAATTATTAGCAATCAAGAATAGTAGATTACCTTCCTAATTAATTTAGGATAACAAATTAATTATTAACTTACTACTTACTAAACTATTTTCATATAATTCATATTATTTAAATATTATCAATTAAGTTATCCTAAATAGAATATATCATAAGTAGTATTAAAACATAATAATTTTCATATAAAATATTCTGGTAATCTCAAGTTTTAGGGCTAATTACATGATCATCATAATGAACATATCTACATAAATACAAATAATGATTCTCATTATCAGTCCAATCTAGCGAACTTACTCTCTAATAAGTATCCATATATTTATTTAAGTATTTCTATATCTTAGTTTATAAGATTAAATACTTTTCTCACAAAAAGAAACATAATATATGTTAGTTTTATCACACTATCAATATCTTGTCTTGATAAAATTATACTTAGTAACAATATAAAAATAATACTTAAATGCATTTTGAATTTAATACTTATAATCATATCATAATTTCAATTGTATAATAACTATTGTAGTTATCTTACTTTTAATATTAAGCATTAAATATAACTAATAAAAATATACATAAATATTCTTAAAAAATAAATTGCTTTCCAACCAACCCAAATCAATCGAAAGGGTATAACTAAAAGGCTCATCAATGTCAAATTCGCAAAAGGCAACTGAATTGGAGATAACCAATTGACCACTACAAGTGAGTGAAGACACATAGGAAAGTAAGATAACGTTTGGCGATCCAACGTACTAAATAAATAGAGAATGAAAATATATCCTTCCTTTCTCGAATTTTTGTGTTCCTTTTCTTAAAGAAAAGACGAAAGGGAAGGCAAAGCTAATTAGCTAAAGCCTCTTTCGTGGTAGAAACGGCCAACCTAACTAACTACCAGTCAAATAAATACACGTAGAGCCCTTTGGTGGAAAGTTACATTAAAGAGCTTTATCTAGTTAGCTTACTCCAATGGTTTTCCGTAATATTGTATAGTAGACTGAAAGGCGTTAGAATTAATTCCTACAAAGATGGGAATGAATCAGCAAGAAAGCAGCAAACTCATAACTTGTTCTTACTAAAATGAGGCCTACTTTCAAAATGTTTCTAGAATACTGGTATGAACAGGCCGAAATAATCGTGGTTCAAACAACTAACCTAATTATCATCTAGATATTAAAACACAAATATTTGATTAAAATAGAGAAAAATTCAGAAAGATGGATCAAACTTGAGTCACCAAATCCCAATTGACTCGAACTAGCTTTTGTGTTTTTTTTTTTTCAGCAGAACGTGTTTCTCATGTGGTTCGATTCGGCTCAGGCTATGAACTGGGTCACCAATTTTAGAGCAACTTGATTGGATTGTACCGAACGTTAAAACCTTGGTTTCAAAGTTAAGATTGATGGTTTCTTTTGTTTTGCTTTCCAAGCTTTCGGAGACTTATGTGGTACCAACTTAATGGCTTTAATTATGTGTACAGCAGCAATTGTGGCCCTCGAGAAATGAGGAGGGGCAAAAAGAAACGCCAGTACCTAGAAGTTTGGGGCATCATCCACATACTGTTTAAGGATCTCTGCCATGTAAGTGAGGGAATATCCTAATTGGGTTTCCTCACCCTTCCCACTGCCAATATCAATGGCGGATGTTTGCTACTCTTGATTAAAAGTCAATGCAAACCATTTCTCATTATAATCTATATATTAAAGTCAATACATGTAGAGAGAGAAAGAGATAGAAATCACACTTTTTTGTTTCGACTCCTGGAACTCAAACATCTTCAAACAACAACCTACCTTCTTGATGGGGTCCGGTTCCGGTTGGATGAAAGTAAGAATCCTATGAGCGGATGAATCCATCATTAATTTAGATCATCTATCTCATTTTCTCGAACTAAAAACATTAATAGTTTCGATAACTCTGGTACGGAAATTACGAACCTGGAAACTAGAACAGCGGAAGCAGTAAAAGAAGGGGCTTTGATGGTATCATTATTATTATCTTATAACAAAATGGAAACGTGAATGATAAAACTAGCATTGAGGCTATGATGACAGAAGCATCATCAACTATGTTTTGCTTCACCTTCACCTTCACCTTCATCTAACATACATCATTCACGATTGAGTTGTCATTTCATTTCCTTGTCTAGCTTTCTTAATCTTGCCACCAAGATCTGCGAGAAGAACCGGAGGAAACAAAGACTCCACCTCATTAGACACATCAAGTAAGAGTCTTCGGCTGGGCGATTTTCGTTTGGTTGATGGAAGAGATTTGTTTTTTTTTGGCGCAGGAGGACATTGAAGAATTGAAGCGATTTTTTGATCCTTAGCTGTTGGTGTCCTGAAGCCTTCATCTTCCTCTTCAATCCCAGACTCTCCTCCCAAAGATGGCAATTTTATTTCCAAAGCAGAAACAGACAACTCGCGTTTACCTTCTGATTTTTTTTCTTCTTGCTGAGGCCCTTGCACTTCTTGTTTGTGATCCTGATCTTGAATTCCATCGTGTAAGGGTGCAATATCGCACTCAGCTCGAAACTCCAAAGATGGTCTCACGATGAAATTGAATTCCACTGAATTCAGATCTTTATCGGAGAAAAACTTCTCAGAATTTGGCACCCCCATGTACGAAACTGATTTAAATTCCAGGAACATGAAGATCTACAACTAAAAGATCACCAAAAACAAGCAGACAACAGAATCCAGAAATCTAAAACTCCTCAGCAACGGAGCAGCTAAGTAGGAGCAAGAAGAAAACTGAAGAGTATAAGAAACAAAAATGCGTGAGCAATTCAATGGCAGTTAATAAGGTAACGAGAAGTCAATAACTAGCTAGCTAGAAACCGGGAATCCTAGGAGAAACAGTAAATTGTTGATATAGATGAAAGAAGATATAGTCATAGAACAGCCACCTTTTAGTGGACTTGTACAAGTTATTGTTCTGGACTTTAGCTGGTTAAATGTTGTTATTGAGAGAGAGAGAGAGTAGAAGACCTTGAAACCCACTTCGGCGAAGGATCCAATGCAACATACTTATACAACAACAACGACAACGACATTCACATCCTAATCCTCTCTTTTTTCCTATATAAGAAAAAAGACCCTCTACTTTGTTTTATCCTTTTTTCCATATTTTAACTATAGAAATGAGGTAGCTGAGAAAGTCGAATGGGAGACCTAATGGGATCGCTTTCTTTTTCTAGGAGTCAGCCATTTTTAAGTAAAAGTAGTTAGTAAGAAAATCAGGTTTAAGAAAAAGCAGTGGCTTTTTCTCTGATCTCTTGCGAACTTTGATGCATCAATGCACGTGGTTTACTACAGCAAAACCATCTGATGTTAACGTGCATGCTTTCTAAACAATCGTAGCCCCCACCTGCCGCTTTCATTTTCATTTCTTGCACAAAATCCTCGCTACAGTTTTAAAAAGAAAAAAGAAAAAAGAAAATTTCCGTAGCTAGAATTTCAGAGCTCTGACAAGATGTACGAAGAGATGTTGGAGTATTTTGCCTTTCCTTGATGTTTTAAACTATCATATCCTTCTTAGTTAGTACTGTACAGTTCCCCAGTTTTTAGTTTTTACACACACAATTTTACATGATTCACAAGCACATGAAATCTTCTATTTCTCTGTTCTATTAAATCTCCCGTATCACTCAAAGCCACCCACTGCATGCCACTGGCCACTGGACCCTTCATTGTTATAATCTGCATAAACATAAAGGATTCATATGTGTAACACTATAATGTATTAGGTGAATTTTCGTGGGTGCGTAGGTCCCATAGGCTAGGCCTAGTTCAGGTCATTGTCATGTTTATTAATATAACTTAGGATTCCGGCTAAAGATATTTGCGATATTTCCTGAAAATAGCTTGGATTTCACCGCATCATGGGATGGGACATGATAAGGGGCCTCCATCCACTGCATTTACTTTAGAAGATTCCTTCTTCTTCTTCTTCTTCTTCTCTCCAAAGTCCAAACTGTTGGCAATTCAAGTCCTCCCTATTTTGGCATCTAAGTATTAATTAAAGAGTATGCTTTCTTTAACACAAATCCTAGTTTTATTATACAAGAAAAAGTAGTAGTCATACTTTGGTAGGACAATCCCAAATAAGCTTATGGGACTAATCCTAGTCTCCTAATATTTTTCTTTTAAGCAATACCTGATTTTCAGTTAGGTGGGGACTGGTTTTTAATTCTTCATCAAATCATCATCAAGACCCAGTCCAGTGAGTCACTGACTATGAAAGCTAATGTAAGAAAATGGGCAAAAGCACAAATAGATGAAGACGCTGCCGTCTCTTTTAGATTTGTCTGATAAGCAAATCTATTAGTTTGTGTGTTTGCTAAAAGAAGAATTGCAGATGTTAGTTATAATATTATTATTATTATTTTAAAAAAAAGGCCCAAAACTCACTCTCACACACACTCTCATGCCACATAATTGCATCTCATGCTCATGCCTAATGATTTTGCTTCCCATCTTGGATCATAATGTCCCATCTCTAACAATCATCTCCTGCCCTACTTTCCGTATTCCTTACTTCATTTTCCCGCCATTTGTTTTCCTTGGTCTGTTGTTGCTCCAAAAGTCCATTAAAAACAGCAACTGACCATTCTCTCAACTGTTGAAGAAGAGATAATTGGAAGTTCCCCAAATCTCAAAGTCTTAGGCAACAGAGAAGTGGTCATATATATATTTTGTTGCATAAAATGTTGGACAACTCCTGATTGCCTAATTGAAAGTGGAGATGATCCTTTCCTTTGGAATTTTATCATTATTGTTTTTGGTTGACCGAATGGGCGGCATGACATGATCGTTTACTTTTCCACTAAGAACGACAAATTAAAGCAAGCAAATGCCAACAAGACCCGCAACCATTAATTTGTTCTTTTCTACATCTCAGTCTCGGTCTCAGCTCAGCCATTAAGGATATGGTCAATAATAACATGATGCCTCATCTCAAATCATGACTCTGTTAATAGTTTCCTCCCACAAATCGTAATTTCTTAACCGGTCCACTGTTCCATGGGCCTGCCTTTCTGTTCTGGTATAGTTCAGGCTCCAGCCCAGGCAAACAATGGTGGATCAAGAAGTTGGATCCTCTAATCTTGCTTGTCAATGGAGTCGAGTTAAATAGAAAACTCCTAACCGCTATCTTTTAAGTCCTGGTCTTAGCTGTATGATCCACTCACTAAAATGTTCTCTTTCTTTAGATTTAAGGTATCACAGGGAGGTTGAATATTAATTTAACGGAAGAAAAGAGAAATAGTGGGTATGTAGTGCAGAGCAGTTCGTGGCCTACTGTAATGTTGTCCGCATTTACTGCCTTACCCACTTCCATCAAAACCTCCCACCACAGCTTACCCTCCACACAATACCCTCTTGGCTGAACCAACCTCAACATTCCAGAGCCATTTCTCCCCATTTCCCACTTATCCTTTCAGTAACAGTATATTCACTTTGGAAAGAAAGGAATGCGAGGACCTTTCAAGATGAAGCAATGGGAGTGGATGGACTGAAAGCCAGAGTGTTTACCCTAGTTCAGGAGCACCTCAGAGCAAACACCGAGGTAAGGTAAAGGAAGGAGAGTCTTTATTTTTCAATTACCTTTCTTGAGTTTTGTTTCAGGAAATTGCAGTTCTCTTTGGCGTTTGGAGGCAGCAGCTGCTCTCCTTGCAGCTCAGCACAACAAAGCGGTCCATTCCCATGCCATCACCAAGTCATCATTGCTTTAGCAGGAGCTGAAGTAACTTCTTGTGGAATAGTAGCAGCAGAGCACACTCCACTATCTCAGGGTGTCGAAACT
>JAOSBL010000008.1:31303685-31315523 GCA_027568915.1 Erythroxylum roraimae
TGAGTATCTTAAGCATTTTTGTACCATTAATCGCTAAGTGAAAATAATTAAAAATATCAACAATTAAGCACATATCAGATTGCTAGGTTATCCTCAAAGACTCTCCAGTCAAGTATTTCTTTGATGTAATGTTGCTCTTTGATTTGCTTTTAATTTTTTTTAAATTTTGCCCAACATTAATTAAAATTTTTGAACCATTTTGTATTACTTTCATTTTTTGGTAGATGAGAATATTTTTTAATTTGAGGATGAATACTTAGTTGAGTATGAAACTGTTGTCGAGGAAAATGTGATTGTTGACGTAATTTGTCACGTTAGCATTATTGACTAAAAGTTTAACGGTGAATTATTTCTACGAAAAATTAAAAATTATTGTAAATTTTTTATATTTTACCCATCGTAATATACTTTAGGTTCCTGTAAGACTAAACAAGAAAAGTGGCTACTAGTTTAATCGACATTGGCATGTTAGTTTATCGGTACAATTCTCATTTTTCATGCCACAAACACCAATGCGAAGGAAAATTAGGGCATGAGGTTATGGGGAGAATTCTGGCAACATGAATAAATGAGACCAATGCCAAGTTTACACGAGATCATTTAAGATGATGTCATAGGCAGCAACTGACTTTACTCAATGCTCCTGTATCTCTTCCCTTCAGAGAAGGAATTGAATGAGATGGGCTTAAATTAGCAAATACACAGACGGCATCACTGAAAATGTTGGCTTTGAAATTGAAAAATAAAATGACAGGTTTTCATTGCTTGATGAGGTTGATACCCACCACCACCTCACCTCTCCTAATTCCAGAGCATTTACTCTACATTGTTGAAAGTTGTTAGCAGTTAGCAGATTTTATGATCAGGTCAGTCAGCCCATGGACTATTGAAGGGTCCCCATAGCCTCATCTCAAGGCTCCTGTTTTGCTTCGTGGCTTGAGCAAGAGAGATGCATCAAACTTATGAGGTCAAAGGGAATTTCCCTTTTTATGCAACTTGAGTTTTTAATGCTCTATGTGGCTTTTAATGTTTAAGAAGCAAAGGCGTAATGGCTTTCTTTGACTTAATATCTTGCCAGTATGGGGTTATTTACGACTCCCACCTTTCACAACTTCTGTGACTTTGCTTTAAAAGAAATAATGGCAAAACCAATTCCTGTAAGATAAGAGGGGCCTTTATGTGTAATTACTCAGAAGCACAGAGGAGCAGCACCTATCTGCAACTGCAAATGGGATTGGTCAAAGGTTCAATCTTCCATCTTCGTTTAATTTCTATTACAGGCTGTTAAGGAAAAAGGGTAGGCCCATAATCATAGACTGACAGGAGGAAGCCAGAACTACGGTGTATCTCCGTGGTCTTGATTTTGGCTGTCTGCAAACATGTTTGAAATCTGAAATGCATTCTTAACTACGGTCTATCTCGTGCTCTTGGTTTTGGCTGTCTGCAAACAAGTTTAAAAATCTGAAAGGTATACTTGCCATTAAAATTGTCTGCATATGTCTAAAGAGCTTTTAAGCTTTTACGCAACCAAAAGCTAGAAACTTTGAAACCTACAGAAGGCCAAATGATACTTCTACAGGACAATCTATGCTGACGAGAAGTGTTGAATGTTTTTATCAAATGAAGGTATCGGATGATTAACCACATTTCATCAGTGAAAAAGCACAGATGACTTAAAGAGCCAATACTATCGAAATATTCCATTTTTTTCAATGGAATATCATTATTGTTTTGGAAAACTACACTTTCTACAACAGTTTATGATCAACAAGAACCAGCTTTTACAACTTTACACCCCTAACCACCCAGTACACTGGACAACTAAGTTCCTAAGATGCTTAGTTAATGGAGCTTAGTTGCTGAGTTACAAAGGTAAGCGGGATAAAAAAAGGGGGGGCCAAAAAGGAAATATCCGACGTTTTTTTTTTCAGATGTCTCTATATCTTCTATCTGTTGTTTACTCTCTACTTTATACACATGACCTCCATATCCTTCCTTCTAAAGAAATAACAATGATTGAAATATCATCATGGTATCGCCGTCGCTCTCCCTGTGGTATTTCGAGCAATTCATGGAAGTCCAGACCTGCAATTTGGATTAACTTGATTCATTACATTCATTTCCAGAAATTGTGAGAAAAGTAATATCTGAGTTTGATGATAGCAAAAGTACCAGCTTTTTTGGCTGCACGGAAAAGCACTTCCTCAATCAGATGTTGTGCTGGATCTCCTTCTGGTTGCAATGCGATGAAGAGTTCAACTTCAGACACAGCTTCTTCGTTAGTCAAGTATTGATACAGCCCATCAGAGGATAGTATAAGAAATTGATCTTTCGGGCCAAGTCTGTGATGGTATAGAGATGGTATGCAGTTTATGTATGGCGAGTGGCCAATGTAGTCAATTCTGAACATTTCTAGAAGTGCATCATTCCATTTTGGCTGCACAAGGAACATCAAAAAGTAAGGGATTGCACAACCTGCGGCAGTAGATCAAGTACAAATGCACACATAAAACAACCATTCGACCAAATTATAACTGCAGCTACAAATCCATTGGTGCCCCTATTTAAATATTCCAAACTTTCCTAATCCATAGTTACTGTTTAACCAGGTTTATTTCATGCTATGTTTACTTCGCTCACAACTGGAGAATTAAACAATATATGGCTTGCTCGCTATTCTGTAATGTCAATGAACAATATACACAGATGAACAAAGAGCATTGGCATAGACATCTCAGTGTTCATATTGTGAAAGACAGAATAAATATAGTTCTTGAGAACTCGTTATTGAACTTCATATATCTAAGGTCACAATAAGTGTCAGAAGAAATGTGCCCACTCAGCTGGAATGTTAAATCATTAGCATACCTGCTTGAGAAATCCAGCACCAAAAGCACGAGTGACCTTCAAAGAACCTTTCACACGTTCATTCATCACTGCACAAGCATCATCTAGATGCTCATCTTTGATTCTTTGAACTTCCTGAAATGCAACGTTGCAACAGATTGAGTTCAAACAATACGAATAGAAAAATCAAGTAGAAGCTCTGCTTGAGTTCCAAACAATACAAATAGAACAATCAAGTAGAAGCTCTTCTTTTTAAAATCAATCAGACCAATTAAAAAAAGAACAATCAAGTAGAAGCTCTCCTACTTAAAATTAATCAGACCAAGATTTTTTCACCCAATTCATACCTCTTCCACACTGGTGCTGTGATCAACACTAAGCTGACAGGCTGTCAAACTGGGCCCTGAATTCCATCTTTCACAATCATAAGCTTCAAGATCATGCAAAGTTTCCTCATTGATCCTCTCCAAGTCCTGCCTAACCTTTCCTAAGCCATAATCAGGCCCGGCCTTCTGCGCCAATACTGCACGACTATCACCCACATTCATAATATACACATCCTCTCCCTTCATTAACATCACAAGCACACATGAACCCATTAAAGCCAACTCTGGATTCTCCAACAACATCTTATCCGCGATATCCAGGTAGGCCTCCTCTGTTTTCCTCAAGGCCTGAGACAGAGCTTTGAGTACATCAGTATGGTTTGTTGTCATAGCATCTGCGCCAGACCGATTTAATTGCTCTTTTAATCTCTTGTCAAGCTCTGTTCTCTCCCTATCCCATTCACATTTCCATCTCTTTTGATTCTCCTCCCATTTCTTGGCGGCACCTCTATACCGTCCCTTGGAGTTCTTGTTTCTTTTTCTCTTTGACTGCGAATCAAAAGTTTGATGATCTCCAATACCTCCTGGATAATTCTCTTGCTCCAAACACTGAGGACACCCATCTCTCCCACGGTTGCTCTTTGTTCCATTACTCGATGGGCCAAGTTCCAAACTTGATCGATTACTTTCATTTGAATCAGTAGTTTCTGATCTAACAGGAGCGGATTCAAAGCCAGAGACTTTGGCAGACTCAAATTTATCATCCCACAACAAACCTTTAAGCTCTTTGTGGACGGAAGAGTATAGATTCGACAAAAGAAAATCAGGAGCATCAGGACCGTTGAATCCATCATAAATCCCCACGAAGACCCATCCATGCTCATCTGAAACAACAACATGAACACGATCCTCCCCTGCTTTGCCTTGAGCCCAATGCAGATTTTGACTCTCCAAAGAATCATCATCCTCCAAACTACCATCACTGCTCAAGTTAATACTACTTACTGTCAAATTCTCGTTGTGTTTATCTGGATTTATTATCCAATCCGGTTCTTTCACAACACCTTTTATTGGAGCAACAATTGAGTTCTGTCCCCGTGATATCGTTTTCGATATTGCTCTTCGCAGAACTCTAATCAACGACCTCTTACCTGATCTCCGCTTAAAAGCAAAGCCTCCATGAGAAAAACTCCTCTGAAACTGATCGGAACTACCCTTTTCAAGAGGACCCGAGAACAACCCACGATCCAGGGGACCCGACATGAATCCTCTCTCAATCGGACCGGACAAAAACCCTCTTTCCAGCGGACCTGAACATGAGATTAGACCCGAAGACCCGGTTATAGGACCCGAATTCACAGAACCAATAAGGCTTCTCGGAATTGGTTGGAGAGGAATCGAAGCAAAAGAAGTGGAGCTTTCAAAAGCTGCAGCTCTATCCATACTGTTATAGACATCAGGATATATAAACGCCGTTGAGAGCGGCGTCGACGTGTTGGCGCTGACGGAGGCGCCGGAAATAGTACGGAAAGTGGTGGCCTCCTCGGAGTGGACTTTGGATAAGGATATTCGAGCAGGGTCAGGGCGAACGTAACAGAAGGAGTGACCCAGACCCTCGTCGAGCGGGTCTGATATCAAGAGCGACATGTCATGTCTTCGGCGAGCGTCTCCGCCGCCCCCGGTGAAACACACGGTGATCTTACCCAAACCATTACCCATTGACCAAAAAAGTAAAGAAAAAAAGAAAAGCTTCCAACTTTTGTGGTACACCTAGCAAGACTAAGAAGATATAAAAAGAACAAGGAAGGAAGGTCCTTTCGGAAGTTCAAGTTCCGGGTTTCTTATATTGGTTGTTGGTAAAACAGTGGATGAAAATGAAAATTTCGTGGCAGATCGAGAGAAGAAGTGTGAAGCAGACAAGAGGGGAGAGGAAGGAAGAAAGAAAGAAAGAGAGAGAGGCGTTGACTTTGAAGGTGGGAGTGCAGATTAAAAGTAGTTTTCTTAATTTGGGTGCTTTGTTTTTTTAAAGAGAAATAAAGAAAATGGGGTCTCCTCTCGTCGCTTATTTACTTTTAAAGTGTGTGCGGCGTTGACTTAAAGGAAACGAGTAAAGTAAACACAGTTTGGGGGATTGAGAAAGAGATGACTTTTGAAGGCATAAGTGGAAGGTGGGTTGGTTCTAATGAATGCAAGACCTCTGAGGCTCTGACCTCTTCCCTTCCCTTCCCTTGTTCAAGTGCGTGGGTTACAATCTCTCGTTCGTTTTTGTAAAAATAACTTCAACTTGTTTATGTTTTTTTCAGTCAAAGGAGTTTAATTCATAATTTCGTGAAGAACACGGGCATTCTGGAGTGTGCAGCACAATCGCCAGCTCTCCCTTCGTGATTGTTTGGTTTTAGTACGAAGTCGCCTGAGACACGCGCGCAAGTGAAGGAGCGTAGAAAATTGACGCGAAGGTGCAGATCAAAAAAGTCAAAGAGACGCGGCTATTTAGAAAAAAAGAAAAGAACGCGCTTGGGAAAGCGTGCCACAATCACCGTTAGATCTGGTGTGAGAGAGAGGGTTGATGAAAGCAAGGGGTCACTGACACCTGGCACGTTATGATAGCTATAAGACATCGTTTGTCAATTCCAAGTTTCCCAAGCAATCACTCCCTCCGCAACCTATCCATTTCTCTTATCTTTATTAATTAATTTCTCATTATTGCTACAGATAGTTAGACAGAATTTAATGTAGGCTAGCTGAGTTGACTTTCTAAGGCTAATCTGAATCATATTAATCGAACAACGTTAGCTAACTTCAAATCAATCATTCATATATTAACTTCGTATTGCATCTCCAAATTGGCATTTTATTGTACACATACATATATGCATGCATTAACTTTAAATGTGCTTGCTAATAACAAAATCCTTTTAAAACAAAGTTTGAGAGACAATGCTTTAAAGAAAGTTACATCGTATGAATTGGGTAATTAATCAACTTTGTGGTGTCAATGGGCCTAACTTTTCAAACATGCTTTTTCAAACCTTAATCTTAGACGTGTATTATAATTACATTGAACCCAATCAATGTTATTTTTTAAGACATTGGGTTGTGTTGCCACTTGGTGAATGGCATCTAGAAGTTTTAATACATGAACATGATTGCGTTACATTTTATGGAAGCATTGGTAGGAAAAGGACCATACTATGTATGAAGTTGTAGTGTGTTAAGTTTTCATTTATATTAAGTAATTAACAATGAGATATGAGAGGTCTAAGTTTTCATCAATTAAAATATTTTATGATTCAAAGTGGTCATCATTCAAAATTATTACCAAAGTGGAGAAACCTCCTAAGCCACCATCTCCATAATCCACTTGCTTGACCCACCTAAACCTTCCTTCCTTCCTTCCTTTCTTTCTTCTTCTCCCTCAACATTCAATTTCCTTATTAATAAAACTCCTTACCGTTTCCGTTTAACCAATTAAGTCAAGTTCTCAATTTTGACAAACATTAACTTTACTTTTTGCCCATCATTTGACATGCACTTCTCCTTTCCCCTAGTCTTCCACTTAATGCGATTTAGTAAATAAATTAGTTAACATTGAAGCACTTTGAAACACAGTTCTTAATATAAATATTCTGTCTTCCTCCACTTTTAACTCTCCTTTTGTTACCTATCTTAACCAATAGATCGTTGATGCATTCTAATATGTAGTGAATTATAGTTAATTGGAATTGAAACCTCAATTTAGAGAGCCTTTGAAATATACGCCTTTTGATACAAACATCTCCTCCTTCATCTCCCTTTTATTCTAGGTAATTTCTATATCGATAAAGTAACTAAGAATGCATTGAAAGGGTTAGGCTAGATGGTAAAGAAGGAAGTTTCATTTTCTTGTCAAATCAAGACTCCATTTCTTTAAGCAACATTTCAAATAAAATAACTAAACAAACCAACCCAATATAGAGATGTATACCCGTTAGAATCACCCGATAATACCATCATACAAAAATAACTAAGACGTAGCTCTAAGTATGGTGTTATTCTTCTATCTAATATTTTCTTTTGTAATTATTCTACTCTCATGGATGATGACCTTCAAAGTATAAATAAAATATATTAAGAAAAAGAGTGGTTTTGCTTGCCATAGAGCAAAACAAGTTGGTATATGGGTATCAAATAATAGAGAAAAAAAAAGAAGGATGAGTTATTAAATTGGACCAATAAATGATAAGGCGATCTTCAAATTATCCACTATGCAATTAAAACACAATTTTTGGGTACCCAGCACAAGTTTTCAAAGGATGTACATGACACTTCCATGGTCTTATTTCAAATATTGACTTGCTCCATTCAAACTTAAAGATAATTTGAATAACTTACCTTATGTTGTTGAAGAGAAGAATTTAAGATGGTGGCTTGGATACATTGACCTTAAGATAGTTGGGGATACAAATAATCTTTTCTATATCTTTAGTCTGATTCAGTTATGATTTGCATGTCTTAGTATCCTGTATATCAGTTTTTATCTCTTCCCTCTCAACAAGGTGGGTGATTTCATTCTTCCTTGTTTTTGGTGGACATTGTTTTTTTTAAAACCTTGTGGACCATTCCTTCTACTAGAACCTTACATGCTTGTTCATGACCTTTTTTGACATATGTGATTGAGCTTTCAATACACAACTATCAAAGTTCAAATATTGGAACATTCAATAACACAATCTAGACATTAGTCACTTACATTTTATGTATATGGATTATACTATCCTCCCAGCCACTGTGTCAAATTTCTAGTGACAAGTTAACCTTAAGTAAATTAGGCCATGTCACCATTTTTGCTTCACAAGATTGTTGTTAGCCCTTTAAGCTTTTACAACCCATTAGTTAGTCATGAAGAATGGCTCTTATTTTGTTAGTAAATTCATTGAAGCATGATGCTGGCATGTCAGTCAAAAGAAAGGTGAAAAGGAACTTATCCAACATGAGTTAGATACTAAATTGAATCCTCTGTTGGTGAATACCTTAGATACCATAATTGGATGATGATTCAATTGGAAACTTGCTAAGTAATTTACATTAGATAAATTATGCACAACCTTGCTAAGAAGTTAAAAAAAAATAATGTCAAAATTTTGGCCAGTTTGGAAATCATTGAGCTTTATAGTGACCTAAGTTCATTAGCAGTCCCCAAATAGGTTAAATGAATACTTTATCAAAAGGCTTAGCCCCTAAATGAGGACATGGTCACTAGTTTTATCCTTGAATTCTTTGAAAAAGGTGAACTCCTTAAGGAAATCAACAAATCCTACATTGGCTTAATTCCCAAAACCCCAAATCCAAAATCCCTGTATAAGTATAGGCCAATTTCTTACTACAATTTCCTACATAAAATTATCTACATGTTATTGGCATGAAGGTTAAAGATATTGCTTAAGTTTTAAATCAGTGGCACATAAAGGGTATTATTAGAAAATATGTTGATATGTGATAATGTTTTAATTGCCTAGGAGTTATTTAAAGGATTTTCAAGATGAAATTCCATAAAGAATTATCCTATAAAAGTGGATTTCCACATGGTATATGATTTTATCAATTGATAATTCATCTCCAATCTCCTAGAGGCTTTTGGATTTCTAGGAATATTCAAAAACTAGATAAAAATAAATTGAAACAACATACTTTAGTTTTCTTAGAAATCTAGAGCATGTCTAATCATAAGTGCCTCCCCATCTATTCATTACTTAACACCATCATCATCAAATCTCCTAATGGTAACATTGAATCCTCATCACTTTCATCTTTAGTCTTGATTTTCCCGTTACTCTCTTATGATCATTACCTTTTTGTTACAAAATTTGGAAGCTATGTATTTTTTTTCCAAAAACGAAAGCACTTAATTTCATGAGTTTGAGTTTGAGTTTCAAATTTACCCTCCATATTGTTAGGCACTTTCCCTCCTTCTTTAGGTGGCTCAGCTTTGGCTTTAAGACTAGCCTTGTCATCCTCATTTCAACTTGATTTTCATAAGGATAAACCAAAATTCCATTATGAGTGGTTAACCTTCGTTTCTAGTTTCCTTTCCACCTTCATGGCCATATGGATCATATCTTCCAACTCAATATAATGTAGCAATTCTACCACATCCATAATCTCAAGATCTAAACTATTTAGAAAATAACCATGATGGCTTCTCAATCCTCCTCTATATTAGCTCAAATCGTGGCAATCTCCATCTCTTTCTAGTATTCCTCAATGTTCTGCAACCATTTAGTGAGGTGCTACAATTTTAGAGAAAATCCGTATAATAGTGATTAAGGATAAAGTGCCTCCTCCTGATCAACTTTATATCCTCCCAGTTATCAATAGGCCTATGATAGTTCCTTCTCCTATTTATCACAAGCTTACCTTATCAAATAATAGTAAAGTCAATAAACTCAATAATAATAAAATTTACCTTATCTTTTTCAATGTAATGATGGTAGTAAAAATAAGTTCCATCTTCTTTTCCGAATCTAAATAGGCCATATGATAATTTCTCTTTTAGAATAAAAGAATATTCATCTTAATGTTCCCAAGGTTGTCATTTAACCCAGGCTCCTCTATATTGCCTCTATCTTGCAGTTGGATAGAGTAATAGATCATAATTATTATGGAGAACCCGCATGGCCTAATTACTTTCCAGTAGTGCAATCACTTTGATGTGCAAATATGCCTATATTATTTCTTAATGGTTGGTAACTATCTTGCAAGTCATCTCCATTTTTTACCATCATTGAAATCTTCTTGGAGTGCTTCATTACAAGACAAAGGACGATTAGCGACGGAGACTACGGATGGAAAACGACTGTAATCCGTCGGTAATAAAATTAGCGACGGAATTTAACGACGAAAAAAAGGCATCGTTAAAGTGGTCGTAGCTAAATTTATTGATGGACACTATTTCACTGTCGGTAAATATACCGACATATTATTTTGTCCGACGGTAAATTTACCGATGGTAACATGGTGTTAACCGTCTGTAAATTTACCAACGGTTAATAGTGTTTGTCGGTAAATATCTTACAATTTACAAACTACAGTTAATTATATTTACCAACGGTTTATTATTGTCGGTCGATAAATATAGCTCATTACAGACGGAAAATAAGATATCGTCGGTAAATATAACTCATTTTACCGACAGAAAATAAAATATCGTAGGTAAATAAAATTGAATTTTTTTAAAAAAATCCCGATATTAAATTTTATTTCATGATCTTATAATTAATGCATAATATGAATTATCTGTGCATAATATTTTGATTTGTTTATATATTTAATTTGTTTAAACAGAAAGTTGATTGATGATATAAAGTTAACATTTTCTTAATTGATAATAAAAACATTAAATTTAACATAATAAGTCTTTGTAATTCAAACCAAATAACCACAACAATCCTATTATCTTGGTGATTGCGGATGGTCTGAGGTGCTACCTCTCCCCTTCAATTCATCTACCTCATTTCGAAGCTGAGTTATGCACTCCATCGTCTGTTGCAACTGACTTGTCAATGTCTGCACTGTGCTACGAAGCTCATGGATTTCATGTATTATTGACCGTCTACTAGATGCTGTTGTACTGGACGTAGAGGATTGCGAATACCATATGTTCTCAAATGAATCTAGCCCGAAGATCCTTCCATGATGGTCCCTACTACCCACTGTATCAAGATATGTCTAAGTCTCATCAACAGCCTGTTCATGCTGAGACTGTCGTTGAATGCCTTCTTATATTTGGTCCTATTAGGAAGCAATGTTTATATTAGTAAGTGATAATTATTAAGAAATAATAATAAAGCATTAATTTTACATACATTCAGTTCTCTACATCAGCTTTACGAATGTCACACCATCATGCTTCTTCGTGTAAATGTGCAAAAACACTTGAGTAGGTGTAGGCTGCATGCCCATAGACTTTTCCTACATATTTAACCTAAAATGTTAGATGTGAACTAGATTTTATAAAAATTTCGACAGAGTTTCCTCTATTTTATGATATTTCCCCCTGGTGAACAAATAAAATAACTGAACATAGCCATATATGGTACCAGACATTTATACCATTATCATTATCCATAATACACATATTTTCATTTCAACATTCACTCATCAATTTAAATTGAAATACAGCAAAGTAAAACATTTACAATATAAGTGTCAAGTTTATATACTTACAAGTCTCTGTACATGCTCATGGTGGGTAATATATCCTCCCGTATGTACGGGAAGACTCTCTCCCCCCTAGCCTCCACATCTGTCAGAGTTACACCCTGAGATGGACATTGCCTCAGGGCTTGTCCAATACTCCTATCAACGACTCCATATTTGCTCCAAAATATAAGGTAGTCGTACACTAGCTTTATGTATTGCACTAATAAAGTCACGATAACTTGTACGAGCTCGCTCTCCCATACTTTATGTATAATCGCGTCGAAAGCAAAATCCTAGAAAAAAATTTTTCTGAAAAAAGGAAAAAATTTGAACTACTATAATGTAATAATATTTATCTAATTAATGCATACAAATCAATAAAAAAAAGAAAAAAATTATTGTACCTCAAACTGCGTAGTTTTACTTTTAACTAATAGAGATATTATTTTCGAATGACTTGTACGATAAATAAATAAATAAATAATAA
>JAOSBL010000008.1:31322058-31332650 GCA_027568915.1 Erythroxylum roraimae
TACATAAATAATTGCCAAATAATCATCGACAATTTCTCGTTTAATAGTCTTAACTTACAGAAATTTTTGGGGTCCAATACTTATCCTTGAATTGATTGATTGAAACCTCTTTCCAATAAAAAATCCATAAGAATGCATTAACTTGATATGTTAATTTCTACGATAGATTCGAAGCTAACTTAAAAGATTTATATGGTCATATCTTTAAAATTCCATATGACTCTTATTATTCATTTCATGATCTATTTATACATATGAGCCAATATATAAAATTGAGTCCAACATTAGCATATTCCAATTTAATATAAGATATAATCATGAATAATTTACAAAATAACATAAATCCCTCGTTAAATTCAGAAATCAATCTAAAAGAATAGTTATAAGGTTTATCTTATCTAGATCTATCCAAATTCTCATTCTCATCAATTATTGAAATCTCGATGTTTTTTAGTTAAATCTTAATGGCATGCCCTTTTGTTCTCAAAATTATCTTCGTTCTTATCATAATAGTCTCTAGTTCAACCCTTATTAACAACTATCTACTCCTTTTATCCTCACAAAATCCTAAAAAATTCAAAGATTCTCTAAAATGCATGCTAAAAGTTTAACCTAATAAGAACTTATCAAATTTTTCCATACTAAACATTTGCTTGTCCTCCAATAAATCAACTTTATTACTTTTAACTTAAATAGGTGGCAATTCTAAGAAAGAATTTACCAAATTATTTCTATCACTAAAAACTTTCCATGTTGACTTTAAAAATAACATTGGATTATCTAGAAGTTTTTTTAAAAATTCACCTAAATTTTTGATTCGAGAGTAAAAATCTTTTTATGAATACTCCGATTACTCAATTAGGTTACCGTTTCAAATAACTACTAGCTCTACTCTTTAACTTTAATGTTTTTAGTTAATTTGAAGCCAACAGGGCAAATTTATTTAATGTTCACTTATTCACACAATTTTTTGTGGAAAAATAAAAAAGCTTGGAAAAAATTCACTTTTAACTTAATTGTGAGTCCAAATTATACGCAAATTATCATAATGTAAATCAAGTGTTCATTTTCAAAATTAATGAAGAAAATTAAAATAAACTTAATCATCAATGATCATGATTATTTGTTTAAACAATTAAAATCACCATAATAACCAAACTTATAATGAATTATCTCGAACAATATTCTTTAAAGTTAAAAATTTTCTAAAATTGTTCCCTATTAAGTTGATTATTATAAAATTAATAAGAATAAGTAATTAATTCCTTCCCCCACTCTTAAGTTGTGCATTGTTCCCAATGTACAATTTTATAATAACAATGAAAATTTATAAAATAAGGGAAAAGAGGGAAATTAGGATAGCTAATACTTCTTTAATAATAAAAGCCTCTTTAACTACAGTAAGAGAAGTGTGAAGTGGCAAAGAGTATTGTGATCTAATTAGTGAAATAATTTTAAAAAACACTTAAATATATGACCTAGAATAGCTTTTGACTAAAAACATATGTAAAAGACATTAAATTATGGAAAATTATACTTAAAATAATGTTAAAGATTCTAAAACTTGAAATAAAAACACCTAAACTATTAGGTTGTCTCCTAACAAGCACTTCTTTATGATTCTTTTAGTTGAACTCCTTCCTTAATAACTTCACACATATGAAATCCTCAATTGAAGGCTTAAATATACTCCCCTTTAGTTCTTCAATCTCCTCAAAGTTCTTCTTCCTATTCATATGCTTATCTTCTAAATATATCATATGCTCTATCAGAATATGGCTATCCATCTCCTTTTCCTCTCTTTGTATGATATAAGTCTCTAATGGATCTTATGCGATTATTTCCTAGGGAAAAGGAAAAAATTTTAGTGTCAATAATATTTACACAAAAATAAGTATCATCTTTTTCATGAGGATGCCTTATGGCTTTAGATATCTTAAAACCTAGTTCTTTATCCCCTAACTTTGGGATTATCACACATCTATTATAGCTTTAGAAGTATTTAGGAAAAATTGTCCTAAAATCAAGGAAACCACTACATCATCAATCATATCCACAATCAAAAAATTAATAGGGAAGATGAACCTACTAACCTTAAACAAAACACGTTGACCTATCTTTTACTTTTATGCTCATCCTAGTTAGTTTAAGTTCACTCAACATTAACTTTTTAAACATGACATATATCTTCAAATTAATACTAGCATATATTCTAATAATTCTCTTGCATTAAAAAAATATCAATATTACAATAGTAAAACTCCTCAGATCCTTGATTTGTTAAGGTACCTTATTTTTTAAGACAGTTGAGCACTCTTCATTTAAAGTAACTATTAACAACTCCTAACTTTTCTTCTTGCTAGAAAGAAGATGCTTTTGGAACTTAGTGTATTTTGGCTTCTAAGAAAAAACTTAAATAAAGGGATATTAATATGTAATTGTGTAAAAAGCTCTAAAAACTTACCAAACTAATCTCTATTTATATCTTTCATAAGTCTGCTTGAGTATGGAATTGTTAGTTTTTACTCCTTTAGCATTTCCTTCTTTGACTGCTCCTCTTTCTCTTTCTGCTTCTTCTTATCATTTTTATTGTACAATATCCTTTTTCTCTTTAATTTTTAACTCTTTTCCACTCCTCCAAGTCATTGTATTCACTTGCTCCCCTGAGTTGGCTCAATGTTGCTAGGCAATATACATGGATGCCTTTAAGATACAAGTTTAGTAAGCTGTCCATTCTAATTTTCCAAATTTTGGATGGAGGCTTGCTAATTTTGAAAAGACACTTCAGTAGTTTGAAAACTAGCCTCAAATGTAGTAATAATTTTTTTTGAGCTCTTTGAGACTTGGCTTCCTTTCTTGCTACTATTGTGTAAAATTCAAGTGGAGCTTAACTGTTCTATGAAAAGATATAATGGCTTCTCTGCCCTGGATTATAAGTGTTATTGTGGGGTTATTTTGAAATTAACTTTATACAAAGTTAATTATTTTAGTCGATTGCCCATATTGTTAAGGATGGACATTTAAGATTAGGGTATTCCTCATTACAAATGTCTTAACGTATCACTTGTTTCATTTGAGCTGCTAAACTTATAATGTCCATCTTCTTAGTCAAAGCTTCCATATTCACACAATAAATTATTACCAAATTGAAATTATTAATGCCACATGATTTTTACTTCAACCTCAATTACCCTATTGGTAATTATTCATGGCAATATTTTTAATAAGCTCTTACAACTACTCAAGATTTTTTAAGTTTTTTTATCCCATTTGAAGATATATTAATCAATTGCTTTGTTGGACACCTCAATCCACTATTAAATGTTTGTATCTATAGTCCCAAATCAAGTCCATGGTCTCCTCCCTTCTCTCTCGTATCTTATACAAGGTCTTACCATCTAATCTTTAAAAGGAGAAGATGTCATTCCCAGGTCTTGTTATTTGTGTTGAAGGGAAATTTTTGGCTATAAACTTCTCAACAAGTCCGTTCTAGGTGGTAGTAAATCTAGGAGGTAGAGACTTTATCCACAATTTTGCTATATTCCTCAATGTAAAAGGGAATAATCTCAAACGAATGGCATCCTCTAAAATTCCATTAAGCTTGAACCTATTACAGATATCCAAAAATTTATATGTACTCATTTAGATCCTCATATATCAACCCATTAAAATGAAAATTTTGTTGAACCATCTTAATCATATTGGGCTTGATCTCAAAATTATTTGCCTCCAATCTTGATTTAGTAATACTAGACTCCGTTCCCATAAGCGAAGGTCTAATATAATCTACCATAGTATGTTATCCTAATTTTCCTACTATTGTTTCTAGTTGTTGTAACCGAGACTTGAAATTTAGTAAACAAATGAAAGATCAAGAAAGATATAAAAACAAATAATGAAAAAAACATAATAATGATTAGAATAATAAAAGTAAAGCATTATTAATATCCTATTCTCCAACAATAATAATGAAAACTTTATTTTTATGATGTGTGTGTCCTATAAAAACTATACGAAAGATCACTAGGCAAGTGCACATATCATTCTTATAGTACACCTTAGGTGAATACGAGTGCCAATCCTACGATGACTACAGGTATTAATATTACCTAATATAACAAATTGAATGGTTTAATTAAAAGAAATAAGAAACAAAGCTATTCTAAAATACAAAACCAAAGCAATGAAATAAGATTGAAGCAATTAATAGATAAATAAGATCTAGATAGGAATCTCCCTAAAACTTTTACATCCTTATATTTATCTTAATTTAAAGATTAACCATAGTTTTTTGGACTAGTAAAAACTTCAAAGTTACATCCTTATCATTTCTCAAGATTTACGACCCTTATCTTTAAGGTAGTTGACTTAAATCTCCTTATAATTAAAACCCTAAGAATGCATTATCTTGTTCAAAACTAGAAGATTTATGTGATCCTATCTAACTTCAAAGTTATAACCTTATCATTTCTTAAGACATATAACTCTTATCTTTCTGTTAATTGAATGAAATCTCTTTACAATCAAAACCTTAAAAATGCATCCATTCTCATAAAACCCTAAAAAATCTCAAAGAATCTAACCCCAAAATGGTTCAATATGGACTCGTGTTAGCTCGTCTTGTTTATAGTTGAATAAAAATCTAGTTCACATGAAATCATAGCTAACATAGATCAAAACATAGTTGTTTATTACATCCATGTTGGCTTAGTAAATCATTTATCGCACATCTAAATGTTCATCTTATGAATAGGAGTATGAAGGCCATAAACATAAGTTCATATTCAGGCCATATTCTTTTATATAGCAAGTTATCAAATAAACAAAATGTACTAAGGACTAACACAGGGAAAAACATGGGATCATATTTGACCCGTGTACTGAGCATAGGTCCATTTTCAATTCATTTTCATCAAAATTCATTTCAAAATTTTGCTAACTTTGCTCAAAATTGCCAAATTTCATTCCTTATTCATTAGAGAGCTAAAATATGGCTTGTAAACAAGGGACCAAATTGAGTACAAATTCATTTGAAAATCATCCAAATACAAGCAAAATACTCTTAAAATAATGCTAAAAACATAAAATAATTAGCATTTATTAGTATCAAATAAGTCTTGTCATAAAACGAACCAAATGTTGTTTTTTTAGAGTATTCAAGTGGTATTAACTATTTGGATTTGCTACATATGGATGCTTAGGGAATTATACAATTTCATTAGTTTTTGGAGTTCTAACTATAGTAGATGATAAGAGTTATGCTATTTGGACTTTTATTTTATAAGAAAAGTTTCAAGTTTTTAATTCCATAATCAATTTAATATTTTTTGTTAAAAACCCATTATAATAATTTTGTTGAAGTCATTAGGATTGATATTGGTGTTGAGTTTGTAAATCATAAAAATAAAGAACTTTTTATTATTCATTAAAGCATATGTATTTATAAACCCAAAAAAATGAGCAACTGGAGAGGGAACATATAGAGTTATTGAACATTGCTAAGGATCTTGTGATTGAATTAAAATTATCAAAATTGTTTTATAAATCAATTTTAACAGACACTTATATTCTTAAAAGATTGCCCTCAATGGTTTTGCATTCATAAACACCTTATAAATTGCTTAATGTTTTAATTCCCACTTATGAGCATTTGAAAGTTTTTGGATGTCTTTGTTTTGTTACAAATTTCTATCCACCCAAAGATAAGTTTGATAATCGTTATTTTAAATGTTACTTTATGGTTTATCTACGAGGAAAAAATGGCTATAAGGTATTTGAATTGGAAGTAAAAAAGTATATGGTTAGTAGAGATATCATATTACATAAAAATGTTTCCTTTTGCATATGAAACGAGATGGGATAGTTTAACGCCTTTGGTTATAGTTGATGATTGAAATTCATCAGATGTTCCTCTTGCATATAACAAGCTAGATTAGATGCACCAATGATGAATTCAAAACCCAATATAGACTAAACCTCAAAGATACCATCTATCCAATAACTTTAACCAAATCATTTACATTCCACATCTTCTCAATCTATCAATTCAAGTTTTATGATTTTTTAGCTTCAGAGATGCCAACATAAAAAAAACTAACATTATTTTAATATTTCATATCTAGTGTTGTTATTCTTCCAAAAAATAATCACTTCTCTTTTACGTCTTAAGACTTGGGTGAAATTAACCATTATTTTTTTCTTCTTCTACTAGCATTTCTTTTTTTTCTCTTAATATTATAAAGAATTTTTTCAGTGATCAATGAGTCAATAACTTAGGAAAAAGAAATTTTAGGTACTAACTAGATTTATGCAATATGAGTTAGAGGCATCATAGAGGAATAACACGTAGGAGTTAGTTTCATTACCAAAAGGGAAAAATGCAATAATATGTGATTGCGCTTATAAAGTAAAGTAACCCATTGGTTATATAGATAGATACATAGCCTAGGTTAGTAACAAAAGGGTACAACCAAGTTAAAGGATTAGATTACAAAGAAAAGTATTCAAATGTGGAAATGGTGGTAACTATAAAGGATTCATTGCTTTGGCCACTACTAAGAAATGAATAATTTAATAGTTAGATATCCATAACAATTTTTTAAATGATTATTTATACGAAGAGGTATATATCCAACCACCAGAAGGGTATGCCTTAGCTAAACTAAACAATGTTTGTTTACTCTAAATGTCCTTGTATGGCTTAAAGTAAGCTTTAAGGTAGTGTAACTTAAAATTTATAACATTCTTGACATCTTTAGGATTTAAACAATATTAACCTGATTTGTAAGGCCCTAAATTACACCCTAGTAGGAATGTTTCATGTCCATGGAAGTACATGTGATAGGAGTTAATGATTATGATTTGATTGTGTTGCTTATGTATTGAATTTTGGTTTGATGGATTATAATTAGTAACTTGGAATTTATTTATTACAATAAGGAAAATTTGTCAAGTGGTAAGACAAGTTGACACTAGGAAAAAATGTCAAGTGGTAAGACAAGTTGACACATAGAAAATTAGGATGACTAAGCCTATGAATTAGTGACATTTGAAATGGAAAATTAAGTGACAAATGGCTAGCTAATTAATTGACAAATGGCAACAATGAGTGAGTGACAAATGGCCTAGCCTAATAGTGACAAATGGGATATATGCTTAGTGACAAATGTCAATGGAAGGAAGAGACATCTTGCATCTAATTGAACTAAGCTTGTGTAGAACATATTTTTGTTGTGTTTTCTCTTCTTTCTTCATCTCTCACCACCAAAAACCTGTTCTTATCTTACAACCCTGTGTTTTGCTTCAGTTTTGCTGAGTTATCACATCAAAATACTGCAACAAGGAAGCTAGATCTTGCTATCTTCTATGCTGTTGTCTTCTTGGTGCTAACATCATCCTAATTTCACCTTGATCTTGGAATTGTGTTTGTTTGCTTAGAAGGCTAGATTGGCTTGTTCATTGAAGTAGGAATTTGAGTTAAACATGTAAGTGGAATTCTAAACTTAATGGCATGTAGTAATACAAATTTTATGATGATTGAATTGGGGTAGAATATATGTTGTGTTGATGATATAATGAGTTCTAGAAAATTATGCCCGTTTGATATATTATATTCTAGTTTTGATGCATGGAAGACAATGGTTTGTGAGCTACCAAATGAATGATTTTAAATTGGAATTGGACACGAAATTGATGAGGAATCGAAGTATATAATTAAGGTATAATTGAGGTGTAATTAATGGACTATGATGATGGTGTTCTGAATTTGGTAAAAAGATGTAAGAATCAGGAAAATTAATGCAAATTGGACAATGCACCTTTGGATTACCTATCCCATGATCGTGGGAGCTACATAAGCTCCTTCCCACAATCGTAAGCTACATAAGCTCCTTCCCACGATTGTGGGCAATGTCTTGAGTTGAGAAAAGTTTAGTTTTATGTGATATTTGAACCAACTATGGATAAGTTACTTTACTTAGGTGCATTTGGACTTGATTAGGGCTTGAAATGAACCTAGTTTGATGTTAGATTAATTGGTTAAAGGTTGAATAAGTTTTGGATTGTTAATTGAGGTGATAACTTAAGGAATGGATTGTTTGATACCAATGTATCTAATTTTGGAATTTATGAGTTGTTCAAGGGATGAAGGTGTTCTTATGAACATAAATGTTATCCAAAGGATACAAGAATGTAAATTGGATATGAATGTTTGAGAGTTGGGAATTTGTGTGAACATATATAGTGTGTAATTACTTAATGCTATCATTGATGTATTGATGCAAATGCTTAAATTCATAAAGCATATTGAATTTGTTCAGATATGAATGAATGTATTCAATTTAAGGATAAGGAAATAAACTCATATGTTATGCATTATTTCTATGTTATGTGATTCTGAAATGCGATATGTTTTGTTTTAAACCTGCTAATTCCTAGTTGTGGGTAAATAGGCATGCTTAAAAGGGTCTGCAGCTATTTCTATACTTAGACACTACAGTGTCTTCTGTTCTTAGAAACTATAGTGTCTTCTATTCCAAATACCTAAGTCTCTTCTATTTCTGTTGATACCAATCATAGGTATCTTCTGTATGTGTTTTGATATTTGTTTTGTTCTGATTCATCATATCCTGTTTTGATACAATTATGTTCTGTTCTGATACAATTGTGTTCTGTACTGTTCTGATGAAATTAATAATCAAATTATTCTATAATGTGGATAATCAAAGATTTATTGTGCTATGACATAATTTAGCACAATGTAAATGCTAGATGACTGTTGAAAGCCGTCGTCATCTTGTATCTTGTTTAGTAATTTCCCACTAAGCTATATGCTTAGCACAATAGTTTTTTCTCCGTGTAGGTCTCGATAGAAAGGATTAACGCTGGGACAACTGCAGTGGCCAAAGAAGGACGTGTTATGTTTTGGAAGATGTTATGTTTAAGTTTGTTTTTGAGTTGTATCCAAAATTATTAGACCTATTTGTATTTTGTATAAATGGTTTGTAATAAATATAATTTAGGATGGTTTTGTATTTAAGGCATGTCTTTGATAAATACAATGTGTATATTTTGTTATGTTTATAATTCAATAACTTATGAAATGTAATGTATGTTGCCTTATTATCTAGGAATTTATGAAATATCTTGGTATGTTTTAGGTTTGTTTTGTGTGGAATCTGTATATCCTCCTAGGGGGTATTAGGGTGTTACATGATTATTATTTGTTCATTAGATCTCACCCTTTTAATATATCTAGATAACATGGTGGTGTGTGAAAATAATGAAAAAGAGATGGAAATTCTTTTATCAAGAATTCAATCAACTCAAATTATCAAGATACTTCAATATCTTATCACAATTCTTTCAACTGCACTCGTCACTTCTCAAGTTCATGTAAGCAATCTAGAATTAAACAAACAAACCCATGAAGGTTGATCTCCTAATTAATTAGGAATGTTAACTGCTTCAGGAATGCCCAAGTAAAAAGTAAAAACATCCATACCCTCGCAATGTTTCACTCATTCGCTCATGTGAAATTTAGGTGTTGGTATTTCCCTCAAAATCCAGCACAGATTTGTTCTTTCCATAGGACTGACACAAGTTCACATCTCTACCACTAGCTCAGGTTTAAAACCCACATTGGTCAGCTAGGTCTTTTATTGGGTTGTAATGGGGCTTGTTGGTTACCAAAGAAATTGAGTTGAGAAGAGCAAAGAAATGTACTAAGTAGACATATGCTAACATCCAAAATTTTCTTTCAACCCAAATAAAAAGATCAAACCTTTAAGCTCATTCAAGTATACCACATCGCAAATCCATCATTCACTTAACTTCAACTATAGTAATGAAGTTGGACCAAAGCTGCTGAAACTACTTCCCATGCATTTCCTCTCTTTTTTTTTCTTTTTCTTTTTTTTGTTTTTTTCTTTTCTTCTTTTTTTTCTTTTCTTTTTTTTTCTCTTTTTTTTTTTCGAAACTAAAACCACAAATGCATTTCAGTCAGCTATGATTTTTTTCTCTCATTTTTATCAACAAAGCACAATTAAGCGAACAATTCAGATATATCCCAAAGTGACTAAGCATTGGTATACAAGACATGTAATTACATATGCTACTTAGTAATTCTTCTCAACTAGGTGCAAAAGTTGGGTTTTCAAAGAAAAAGTCGCAGGTTAAAATGGGTGTGTTAAAACAAAGAAAAGGTCTAGGCTCAAAGGGGTTGAACTAGGATAAAATTTTTTTGGTTGGATTTTTGAAAGAAAATGGAAAGACAAGGGGTTGCACAAATAATGCCTTAGCTTCATTCCAGTGTACTAAATGTGATTTTAAACAGAACTTATGTCAGTTTCTAGCAGGGGACAAATGTGTGCGCTCTCCTGAAAGAAAACTAGAGCGCTTGTAAAGTTGCACTCTCTATCCTATGTCTCAAAAATCTCACAGTGGGTTTAGTGTGTAGGCATGCCTATTACCCTCTACAAGCGCAAGCAACTGAAGCAGTCTGTTTAATTCCAGTATACACACTAACTCAAGTCATAACAAGACAGGATCAAGAAAAGATCAATTAGGCCCAAGTGTCCAATAATTCAAGTTTC
>JAOSBL010000008.1:31366298-31377306 GCA_027568915.1 Erythroxylum roraimae
TATGCAATAAAACATATTCCAAAAGTACTTTTTCTTCTATTTGTTAGCCTTAGTCCCTGTAGATATTCCTTATACCTCACTCCTATGACTTGGACTTACACGGATTAAAACCCGTGCTGAGCTTGAAAGCTTAGTGGGGAAAACATTTTGTTTGGATGACCACTTATAGCAGTCATTCACTAAGCACACACATTTAGAAATACCACAACTCATATACCATAAATTCACATTCATGAACCAAATATTGATATTCAATACTCATGTAAACAATGATGGTATACTTAAGCAAAGTACATAATGCAAATATGCTTCAACATATTATCCATATACCGAAAATGAACATTTATAAGCCAAATATTGATATTAAACCCTTATTGATACAAATTATCAATATAATTGCACATCATTGCAATTCATCATTACAAACAATACAAATGCTCATCAATACCAATTATTCATGTTGTCATGCTATATGTCTTATTTATGACTGTTAAGTTTCCTTTCTATGTTAAGTGGGTGTGGATAACAGGTTCTGTGAATATCCAAAGATATCAAACTATGGATACCCGAAGGTATCGAACTGTGGATACCCAAAGGTATCAAATTGTGGAGACATTATAGTCTCAAATGAAGACACCATTGGTGTCAAACTATAGCAGCTGCACCGTAATCCACCACCAAGACAATAGAGCAGGCATTGTAACATTATCTTTAACCATTTGCAATTTCACAATTCATATATTAACAAATCATATGATATACATTTCAAGACATAAAATCTATATTTGCATTCATACATGCAATTCATGGCTTACCACCATTAGAAGGGTATCAAAATCATACTTGTGTAATCATAGTATACACATATGAGCAATAAATACGCAAACAAATAATTTATGTACATGTAAGTTTTCTTTAGAATGCATCATTATGATCAATCTTAAATTTCAATGTTCAATCACCCAATTCATATATGGTAAGTCCTATTTCATTTATTTCTAGGTGTTTGAAACTTTTCATAAACATTCAAAAAGGTTCAAATAAGACTCGGTAAAAATTGGAATCGAAAACAATGTCATGGTCGTGACAGACACTCTCTCCATTCGTACCACTACTTGTTCCTTAATATGCATATAGAAAAAGTCACAACTAGGTTTTTAAGTCTTCTATACACTTTTTCCTCTGTATCTATAGTTTCTATAGCACTAACAATTAGACCATTTGGACTTCTAAATCATGAGATATAGGCAAAATATCACAAGCTGCTCTGAAATAGGGGCAACATCAGGTCACCTTTTTCGATCTCAATTTCCAAGGTCATAGAGTTAGAATTAAGTTAGAGTTTCTCTAGAGATATTTAGCTCTATGTTTTAGGTTCCAATTTATGACTCAAACAATGTGATTGAATCACACAAACCCTAGATAGAATTTCACTACACGATACTCTCTTGTTATATACAACCAAGTTCATGCAAAGTAACACCAAAACAACATCCTAGAAACAATTACACTTCCAAATGAATATTGATATTCATTCAATCATACACAAATACATAAATCAACTACGTGAAGTCCCAAACCTTAAAATTGGTAAAGTTCTTCTAATGGTTTTCCTTCCCTTCCTCTTTGACTTTGCTTGAATCACTAAGTGAAAAATGATGGGATGAAGAACGTGAAATGGAGAGGAGAAAAATCTGAAGTTAAGACATCAAAGTTTCGTCCATCTCCCCTCTCCATGTGCCTTTTCATGAATTTTCTAGTCTTAGGCACATGTTTCAATCCCATTGGACCATATATCACAATCCTATTAGAAGAGGTGTTACAATCCCATTGGATCACGTGTTATAATTCTACTAGACCATGAGTTAAAATTATATTTAAACATGTGTTACAATTCTATTGAACCATGTGTTACAATTCTATTGGACACACATGATTTAATCTTATTGGTCCATGAGTTGACTTTAGGAAAATTACATATTGGTCCTTCTTCTTCTTTTAATTCCCATATTAGCCTATAATATTATCAATTTATTTCATTCCCCTATGTCTTAAGTTTCTAGTGGCATAAATTTCATGCAATTTGGTTAATTATATTGGGAGTTATACCACAAAAACTATAGGTTGTTCGAAAACAAGGATAGTAGCCAGAACTCAACTTAAAAATAGAATTCAAAACCCTTAGAGGCAAAATCAGATTTGGGTTCCTTTATGAAAGTTTTATACTTATGTCTCTAGTTTAGTCTCCAATTGAAACTATCCAATTCGGAGGTCTACAGGCCCAGATATGGCCAAATTACAGAAATTTGTTTAGTGGAACCTATCCATTCAGCGAGGTATAATCCTAAATCAACTAACTTCAGTCTTATCATGCAAGAGCAACACAAAAAATTTAACCAAAAACATCTCATTTTCTTATATAATACTTCTTTTATCAATTCCCCTCACATCACGCTCATAATCCAAGCAAACATATCAAAAAATTTCATACATATTTCACGTCTAGGCATGTATGTCCATGTTAAAGTGAACAAATTATCCATTTACCTATGTATTTTACATTAAGTATCATTATGTCTCTTACTATACTTAGATTTACTTAATTCATTATGTTATACACCCTAGACATGTTATAATACTTCCAGAGTATATGTTGGGGCATTACATTAGGACCCTACACATGAATACATCCTTTTGAAGTGAGGTTGGGAATAAATAATATAAAATATGGATAAGTGAGTTGAGATGTCTTGTGATTAGGTTGATATAAGGCATGGGTTCCTCTACCTCATTTAAAAGTTATGGGATGGGAATTAAAAGGATACCATTATCCTATAAATTATTAATAAAGATTATGGAAACTCTATTAAGATCAAAAGTATTATGATAGGTCTACACTATTAAGGTTCTATAGCATTCTTCTTTTATAAAATGCCTACATTTATAATTATTCTTCTTTAGTAGGAGTTTACATGTCTAATTGTCCTGAAGCAAATTGAAAGCAAAAGACTTAGTGCCACAAATTTTTAGCAAGAGGTTTCAGGAAGTGTATTGGTGTTATGATCATGAACTTATATTGTGTCCAAATATGGGCTATTGAATGACAATATATAAACCCCTAAGACTAACTCATTTTACATTTGAAACCCAATCAAGATAAACCTACAATCTACGATAGTTAGCCTATAGTATATGTGAGTTTTAAAAGGGTTATAACTTAAGTCTCGTTGTTCATCTCTATACGAGGTATGACAATATGTCTCACTATAGTGATAATTATATAAGTAACAAGTTTATACATAATCAAGGGTCCTATTTTAGGAATAAATATAGGGTTCATTCCACATGGGAAAATTAATTTAAGGGTTGCAGATGCAAAAGAGTAACCTTTGTAGATCCAGCCATTTTCAAGGAGCGTCAACCCTTGTGAAGCCAAAAAAAAAAGGATAGTGAAACTTGAAGGTTTTCAAGATCTGATGTCAAATTTTAACGTCTCACACTATGTTCGAGTTAGGAAAATGTTAAGTTACAAAGTGCATTCTTTTTAAGCTTAAGGAAATCAGCAGCTACTTTAATAGCTTCAAGAATTGGATGGGGCTACCATTTCATAACATAGTCTATGATATTAACGAAGTCACAAACTTATGCCTAATTCAATTCCATCCTCATTCTTAGGGTATCATCACTTGTTTCATAGTGACTTGCCAATGAGGAATATGGAGCCTTTGGCATCACTTTTTTTCTATATGCATCAAGTCAAACATGCTAGGAAATACTCAAGATGATTTATCCTTAATTGTGTACCAAAGATTTGGCTCTCTATGCCCCTAAAAGGACCTATAAATAGAAAGAATTTTGTATTCTTAAGCTTGGAGAATGTTATTAGGCGGGGTTTCAAATTTATATGGGACAATGCAAGTTTGTCCTTCAACAAGAGATATAAAGGCCACATATTATTAGAGGAAAAAGCAAAGATCCTCTTAGACAAGCAATTTTCACTACTTTTTAAAGATGCAACGCTAGAAGAAGAAGTCTTATTAGAAGTTGACATTTTAGCCACAAAACATATATATTTTTAAATAAATCTTACTTTGTCTTTTATGGTTGTGGATATGAATCTAATCAAATTGATGAATAAGGATAATAATAAGGGAGGTAGCATTAATATTACACTTTTAAATAAAAGGAATATAAATGAAACAATAAATCAATAAGTCATTCCTATAGAATAGTCTTATAAAGTGGTTCTTGCTTAAGCTCCACGAAAGAGAACTTTTACTATACCCAAACTTAAGATGATTAAGTCATAGGTTAACAATTAAAAGGTATAATATGATCTTCTACCTTTATTGGAATGTTAAAGTGATTAACTTAGTCGTTGGGATGAATATATTCAGTTAATAGGTCTACCAAGGTAACATGGCAAGGTATGATCAAATTACATGGTCAATATTTATGTATTGCATTCTTTGATTTTTTTTAACTCAAAACTCTTATAAGCATTTAATTTCTTAGTTATGTGCATGAAAAGGGAAATAATAAAGCTAGAATGGACTGCATGGATACAAAGTCAGCTAAACAAAGACAATGATAAGATAACTAATTACTTGGTAACCCTAAAAAAAGAGAGGAAAAAAGAGGTTACAGAGCTGAAGTATAGTTTTATGGTACTCCAAAGCCGCTATGACAAGCTAAACATTATTTGACATTGTAGGAAGTGGTGAAAGTATCAAAAACAACTAAGCGTTAGTTATAGGTTTATTAAAACTTTCTATAAGGAAAGACATTTTAGTTGCTAAACTACAAAAGAATAACATACTTTTTTTATTGAAGGATGCTTAAAGAAATTATTGAAGCTTAGATAACTAAAACTAAACTTTGGTAACTTGCTTCATTAGGTTGTTCTAATTGAAAGCAACATTATTCAGAAAATGACTAGGGTTAGGTTTGTAGATGACGAGTTTCCAGGCTTGTTCTAAGATGATTGTGTCAAACTTATGAGCTCAGTTTTTGATGTGCAAAGACTACCTTCACCATTCTGGCAATGGGTTGTGCCTCCGAGTTCACTTTATTTGGCTCGGGTCTTGTTCGAACCTTAAAATCAATGTTTTGACAATATTGAAATGACTACCTATATTCTCTCAGCAAGTAAAGTGAAGTAATTCAAGAATGAATGGACTTCCTTATAGGGGGCATGTATTTTTTCCCTTTCTTGTTAGCTGCATAAGTTGTGTAAAACCTTTGAATTTAAATATAAAACTTATCTTTTTTAGATATACTTGTTATTAGTGTTATTTTCTTTAATTAATTTTTCAATGTTTTATTAGAGAATGATGCTTTTAGTGTACACATAAGCTTTATTATGAAACTTATAACAACAAATATATGAGGTATCTTACAATTGTAAGATATTTGAGCGATTTAAGACTAAAATTTACATGGTTATTATTTTTCAAACTTGTATATTTTTTAACATCTGAAAAATTTTAAGTTGGCTTATATTTTTCTACTAATATGCACTACTAGTAAGTATAGGCATTCATCTTTTTAAATGCATGGAATTGTTATGGTAAAAGGCCTATGTAATTTTAAATATATGAAAACTTATAAAGTTGACTCACATCTTTATGAATGTATTGAATTGTTATGGTACAAATTTGTATCCTTTTAAATACAAGATAACTTTGAGGTTAGCTCATGTTTTAATAAATATGTGAAACTATCATGGCATAAGGCTATATCTCTTTCCTATTCAACTATGAAAATTTGTAAGTGCTAAGTTTAAACGCCTCTTAAATTTTGAATGGTTTGGTTCAGTTTGAGGTAAGTTTTTCTCTTTCTTCAAATCTATAATGTTCATGGTTCTCATTATTGAATCATCGTCCTTTAAATTTTAGGCTCTCATCTTTTTATTGGTGTAAAGCCTTAACCTCTATTTGATAGGTTCTATTGTTTAGTGGAGATTTAGTTCTCTTTTCATCTATTAATCTAGCTCTTTTTAAGCTTTTCATTAATTAGGTCTAGTTTAACCTCTTTATCTCTTAAGATGGTTACTTTGAACTCAATAAGGATGAGCACTTCTAGTTTGAATACTAAGCTAAAAGGTGACCGCTTATGTTGAGGTTTAGTTTTGTTCGATAGGCATATAAGATAGTGTATGTTTCTTCTACATATGTTCTTTTGCCTAACTCAACTTTGGTTTTCGATCCTTAGAGAAGGGTTAAATTTGTAACTTTGATTAGGATGTTGGCATAAAGGTGAGCTACCAAAGTAAAGCATAGTGATATCATTGATCTCTCCTAAAATTCTCTAAGGATTTTGATACTGAATCGAGTTACATTATTTATGATCAAAATGAGAGTAATCTTTTATCGACTAATAATATTAGCCTTTACAATTTATTGGTGAAGGTTGTATAAAATTCGACCTCTACCTACTTAGTGAAATAATTCATGGTAATTAGTATAAACCTAACATGCCTTAATCGTTAGGGAAAGAGGTTTAAGAATATACATACCATATTGGGTAAAGGAGATGGAGTGTGAAATGGATGTTTATCAAGTTACAAGCTTGTGATGTTAACCTACATACATTTGATACTTATTTTCACAGGACCTTAATCATATTTCTTTAGGGTTGACTAATAATATCCATTCCTTACTATTTTATAAGTCAAAGTGGACTCCTTTGATGTGCCATACACACCCTTCATGGCATTTTTCCAATATTTAGGGAATCTCCCATCTTCCTATATGGTGTAGGTATATATAAGTGCATAAGACATGCAATATAATTGTCCATTGATTGTGAAGTATTTTTCTTCATAATAAATTATGAATTTTTCTTTTTTTTCTACTCTTTAGACATGTCCTTTTTATGATATATAAGTGCAATGCCATAACCCAATCCTTTAAAGGTCCTCAATAACAAATTATGGTGTGTTTTCATATCCTCGTACAATCACCCTTCCTAACATATATTGGGGATGGAATTTTATAAGAATTCATTTTCTTTTATAGGTTTAGACCATATTATGCTCTATAAGTATGAATTTAACTTTTACTATCATTGTTTCTATAAGTTACTCGTATTTAGAATAATATGTGCTTAGGGATTCTTCCTTGAGCTTAGCCTAGTTTACCACCAATTGGGAATTATATCAAAATAAGATGACTTAAAGTTGCAAGAGGGTTGAACATCTTACTCTACAAAATAAAGCTTCATACCTAGCCTTATTGTTGGATGCTTTAAACTCGTGCATCTAAGTATACTTGATTTTTAATTCATAAGGCTCTTGAATTACAAATTTACATCACACCATACTCTCCTAATGTTCCATCTAAATATGTCACCCATAAGCATGGCTTTGTTTCATGTTTTTCCTTAGGTGGTTTTGTTATACATTTGATAAGCAAATTAGCTATCAAATGTGAATTAAGTGCATCCCTAGGCAAGTATCATATGTCAAAATGGCTTAGTTTTATCAACACTTGACTAACCTTCCTAACAAGTCTTGTTTATGCAATATTATCATAGTGGAATGTCTATTACTACATTAATAATATGAGTCTGAAAATAAGGGCTAAGCTTTTGTACTAAAACTAATATTATAAAGCTACCTTTTCATGCTTGTTGTAATATACCTATGCTCCTTTTAGGATTTTGCTTGACATAATAGACATGTTTTTCCTTGTCATCATGCTACCTTACTAGCATATAACTTATTGTTTCCAATGATATTATAACGTATAGTATATTAGTTATGACATAGGTGAATAGTAAAGGTGGATGATGTAAATATGCCTTTATGTACTAAAAAAACTACTTATGGTTATCATTCCACATAAATTCCTACTTCCTTAAGATTTCAATGAAAATTTGGTAATGATTCATAAATCTTGAGAAAAAGTATGACAAATTAGCAATACGTCCTATTAGCCTTTGTACTTCCTTTACATACTTAGGGATGATCATGTCAATGATGGCACCATATATCTTTTTGTGATGGATCTTCATGCTCCTTGTGATACTATTAAAAAGTTCATTACTAATACTTGAAAAAACATAATTTTCCCCAAATTTAACTTTATATTATATTTTCTAAAAGTGTTGAAACCTTAATCTAAATCTAATAGATGATCTTATCCCTTTTTTATCTTAATTATCATGTCATCCACATAAGCTTCTATATCCTTCCCTACCTAGAGATCAAATATTCTATTAATTGATTGATGGTAATTAGCTCTCGAATTCTTTAAGCTAAAGGTGATTACCTTGTAACAATACATTTTTTATAGGTGATAAACGAGGTGCACTCTTATACATGTAAATTTGGTTATATGTTTAATACACATCCATAAAGTTGAGCCGCTAGTGACTATAAGTGAAACCTACTAATTAATGAATTTTAAGGAGAATAACTTTATTTCGGACACGCTTTACTTAGATATGTAAAATCAATACAAATTCTACACTTTACACTTAGCTTCCTAGCCAATATTACGTTTTCTATTCATTTTGGTTATCGTACTACCCTAATAAAGTGAACTTGTTATAGCTTTTGCATGTGAAGATCTATAGCCTATAGTCTATTGAGCGAAAATATTCTCATTTATGTTAAATATGTTTAGAATTGGAATCAATATTTAACATATGAGTGATGATTAAGGAATAGATTATCGAAATGTCCAAAGGCTCCTATATGAATATGTCTTCATATTTGACCAACAGAGCTTCTATCCTTTCTCTCTCTTTAGACTCTGAATAATTATTGGCCTACATATTCCCTTACTAAAATTTGAATCCAATCCTTATTAGCCCTTATAGCTCTTTATTAGGATCTTGATTGTCCAGACCTAAACATTAATAAGAAGTTATACCTTTTGTCAACTTTGAGTGATGTTAAATAACATTATCTCTCTATATTAAGGTCACTTATAACTTCCCCTATTCCACAATCTAACAAAAATTTCATAGTCAATAGTTAAGGGCATAGAATGGTCTTAAAAAGGATTATTGAGTCTTCTAAGGGTGAAATTAAAATTTATAGGCCTCCTCACCATATGAAACTTAACCATTATTAGTGACATCTCTTAGATGTACTCCTACTTTTAATGAAACTATCACCTTCTACTTCACTATCGTTTATCCTTATCAAGATTCAATTAAAGTGGTGTGTGTAGGTATGAATTGTGTGGGGTACATCCTAAGGCTACAAATGCAATATATAAAAGAATATCATAAGGGCTGCAATTATCTATAAGAATCCTTATTATGGCATCATCGTTGGGATTGTATAACACTGTTACATTAATGTCAAAGCCGATTTCCATTTTATTTTGTCTCTTTATGGTTAATTAGTCCACAATATTTACTATATTTGAGTGAACTTTTAAGGATATTTTAACATAAGACATGTTTATCTTTAGGTCTCCTCCTACTACAACATTAATTACCCTACTTTAAGGATTCTAGTGGTAGCTTCCTTCATCTTTGGACTAAAGATCATGAACTTGCCATTTGAGTTTCTCTTTATTACTCATATATAAGCTTACTAACTAGCATTGTTGGCGTAGGTTATTCACTCCCTTCTTTATGTCCTTACAATCTTTAATATCATGACTGTAATCTCTTTGAAAGTTGTAGTAATTATATGTGTTCTTCTCTTTAAACCCTTGCAAGAGGGGAGTTGGAGGGCCTAACATGTCTTTTTCTTGGGTGTAATTAAAAGTTTTATTAAAAGAAACATTCAATTGTGGCAAGGTAGCTTATCTAACTCCATTTTAGCAATTACTCTCACATCAAATATCTTTCCCTCTCTTCTCACTAGTTCTCTATAAAAATTCCTAGTCACTTAACCTTCTCCAACTAGCCTACCTAGTTATAAAAACTATGTGATAATGTTAAGTGACTGCACCCTTCATTAAGGTTAATGAATTTTTGAGAACTTTATTATATTTCTTTAAAGTTTCGTGTTTTTTTCTTCAGCTACATATGTTGGTGCTTTCATAAACCCATTCCATATGATAGAATTTCTATAGCAATGTTAAGATTTGAAATGTAGGTAACCTCAATGATGAAACTATGTGTATAGCATTGTATGGTTCATAATTTCTCTATAGTAGACTATGTAATCTGTTGAATATATTAACAAATATAATAGTTCCAAGGTTAGAATTTTGAAATTTAGTGTTGCAACTCATTTAGAGTAGTTAAGATAAATGTGTTATCATAACTCTAATCATGCTAGTCCTCCTACAACATGTTTGAAGACAATGCATGAAAAATGTTGTTTTTGCATGGATGCCTTACAAAATCATCAATATGATGATATGTGGGTTGCTCCCCTATAGTATGAATGCCTATGTCTCATACTAACTTGTTCACGTTTCAAATCCTAAAATTGCGCAAGGCTAATGATTGGTAAAGGGAGCTTTTAGTGGTGATCATATGGTCATTGAGTCCCTGGCACTTGACTCCTTGTTTTCCTATAGATGGTGCTAATTGATTCTCTGCTAACCTTATAGGCTCTTGGACCATTGGCCCTCCCTAAATTGGTGGGCCTCTATTATATCTATGGACTAAAACCCTTTAGGCCACTAAAGACTTAACCTTCTATACTTACAAATAGTGTCAATATTTCCCCTGAAAAATAGACTTTGATGATAAAGTTATTATTAACTAATATAGAAATCTTATATAGTGAGGGTTATTTACCATACGTCTAAGAGCTTTCCTTTATATAAGAGAGGCATAAAGATCAAGACCTTACACGTAAAATCATTCCCTACCTTATGGTGAGGTAGGGTATGTACACCACGAGGCATAAGTGAGTGAGCTACGACGCTTTGTGGATAGCTAAACGTAAGGTATAGATTCCTTCACCTCTTTATAAGGAATGGGTTGAGCCACTTACTAGAGGGATATCAAGTGAAAACTTAATATCAATTTAAAATTAGTTTATTAAAACTTACAAACAAATTAATCATTATATCGATAAAATTTTATT